>OY987247.1:3464311-3672203 GCA_963920765.1 Ulota crispa | reverse complement strand
AGACAAATGGTGGTGTCTGTGGTGTCTGGTCAACCGTATTAATCAATCTCAATAAAAATTGTTAAGTTTTGTGATGAAGTGGACAGATCCATTACCATCCATTTAACCCCTGAAGAGCCCTTGGGCTCTGGAGCTACGGTACCAAATTCGGTCGCAACCAATATTTAGAAGTTTGAATCAGCTAAAAATTGAGTGTTACAACCATAAAGGTTGTATGATGGTGAGTGCATAATTGTTTATGAAAAGTCCTCAAAGCAGCTCAAATACGTGTAAGACATACATCATATATGCGGCCGCAAAGGGCGTTTGTGCCCTTTAGGGGTTAACAACCCCGTGCTTATGTACTGGTAGTATGCAATTCTGTTTTAGAATACGCTGACACTACATGACGGGCATGTCTCACTTAGGTTTCAATTGTCAGTCAATGTGTTTCTTTACAATGTTGAAGAATAACCGTATTACAGGACTTAAGGCAAAAGCAGACCGTAGTTGAAAAGGAGTTTCAGCGCATCCAAGACAGACAACCATTTTTTTTAAGAATATTGAGTTCATCACTTCGACTTTCTTTACATCCTTTGTTTTCTTTGGGGGTTTTTTTTAATTAATTACTTTTTGATCATTTTGCCACCAATTTTTTTGAAATAGTTCTGAGCAGCCCTGCTGTTTTGCCTCTAGTATGTTTTATTTTTATTTTTATCGAAATCATGTATTAATTCAAGTGCACAAGCTTGCTGGTCCAAAAAGTTTGCTATTATCTTTCTAACGAATTTTTCATTGAAACTTGCAACTTACAAATGAACCTCATTTCTCGGTTGGCATGTTCAAGTTCAACTACAAGGTTCCTTGATCCATCCATTGTCGTTAAAGGCACATGTTTCATTAGATTTTTTGAAGCAGTTGAGGCAATGCATTATGTCAATGCAAGTAAGACCCAGTTTAAGGTAAAAGGCTCTTAAACCGACCATCTAAGGGCTGAAAATGCATTTTGGGAGGTGGAACTTCTTGAAATGGTTTTCAATAAGTTTTACTTGAAAGACAAGAGGAATTGGCATCTAACCCAAGGTTTTTCATATTTTATGGAGCTCTATGGAATTAGTTCTGAAATTTTGAAGTGGAAAGGCCGTAGGGCTCTAAAACCACCCACCTGCTCAAATGTATGTCCACTGAACATTACTGAAAGGCTATGAATAAGAAATGTACTGGTAGAGTTGATTTGGGGAGGTGAGCGGTTTTAATGCACTAACGGAGTTCAAGCCTCTTACCTTACACAAAAATTCAATGAAACCAACTGAAACACCTACCATGACATGTTTTGTTCTTTTTTTTGTGCTTCACTATGAACCCATGAATGGTTGATTGAAGTTAGTAGTTCCACTGAATCAAACTCTTTATATGGTTTCAAGCTTGAATTCTACAGAAGTTTCTTTATGCGTGCAAGCCCAGATTGAAAGAATTTTGATAGGCTTTGTAGAGTAATTGTGCAATTTCAAAAAATTCCACGTGGAAATGATTTTCAAGCTCAACTAAGAATGGGAAATAGGGATTTCTGTAGTGTGAAGTATTTGCAAGTTGAAGCATGTCTAGTACTATATTCTGATTTTTGTACTTGGGGAAGTTTGTTGCAGTAAATTAAGGTTTGTCGTGAAGGTCCAAGAACAAGCATTATTAGAATAAACTTCAACTACAAGATACTGTTTTGATGTGTTTTGATATGTTCTAATATAAATTGCTATGCAATTTCCCAGGGCGATTCTTAAAACTGCATTGTATTATTGGGAGACCACAGACACAAACAATTAGCAACTTCACTTTTATTTCATCAAGTGCCTGGGCCAGTCTTTGAACGAGGTGAATTTGCATGTCAACTGCTGATTTAATATCCTATTGAGTTTTTTATACTTATGTAGCCTGCCTACATTTTTGTACTGAATAGTATTAGAATATTCAACAGTAAGTGCGTATATGAGAGGAAGTCGCCTTTTGTCATTGTTATTAGTATTATTTTTTACAAGTGTACTTATGGCTTTAAGATGTGAATTTTACAAGTTGAAAATGTGTATATATATTTTCATCCACTGATTTTATTTGGTACATGTTTTTTGTATAAGAGGAAGAGAGAAGGACTTAGATGAACGGTTATCTAAAAAATTGTGTGATTGGATTCATGACTAGACACTGAAATGGGTGAGCTTCTAATCAAGAAAGTCCTTGTACTTCCACTAAGTCGCAATGGTATGAGTGGAAGTGCTTCTTCAAAGTCTACCACTGTTGCTAATTGCAAAAACTCTTACAGGGACTTGATGGATGACTTGGTGAAAGTGTCTTCATGTACAGGTTTTTCCTGTGATGTCAAAAGTAAACGCTTAGTTGCAAGATAATGTGAAGAGAAGATTGACAAGGTTGCTTCGTTTGTGACAGTGCTTCCCAAAAGATGTGGGCTTCACTTCGTTTTTGAAGATTGTGTAGTGCCTTTTGCCAATTCGAGATTTGGTAAAGCATAAATTCCCAGTTTTTTAATTGTATAATGTTTATGACTCTATTTAGGCATGTGTATTAACAATGACCAAGTTTTTGATTTGTGAGTATAATTTCCAATAATGCCAAGAAGATGCAAAGATTCAACTTTACTGCTATGATGATCAAATTTGTTGTTTATGTGGCTAGGTTATAGATTTTGCCATCTGAAGAACTCCTTGATAATAGAGTATGAGACAACCGTAGTAGACATGTATTTGTTCTATGGATAAGGCACTGGGAGAGGGATTTGCAACTGCCGTTGATGGCTTCCAGGTCTCAGTAGCAATAATGGTGAGTCTAAACTCCATGCTCAGGATTGGCAAATGTAGATTCACTACATTAGTGAAACGCTATTCTTTGTTCTTGCAAGGCAATTTCTTTCTGTAAGTTGTGTTTCCAAAGATTATAAGGAATCATTAGTTGTTGAATGAGCAGTGTGTTATTTATGGTGTTTCTAGGGAATAGGCTTTTTACAGTGCCTTATCCAATACTTGGAAGTCGTAGCTGTGAAAATTGGTGGGTTCAACAACATATGCAGGTTTATGCTCTCAAGGATCCTCTGTTGGTGCTTATTAGTGTTTGAATGTAATTTTCCACTCATGCGTTCAGTATAGCAATTGTATTGTAGTTTGAACTCATTATTGAGAGGTTAGTATTGCAAGGTTTACATGAGTTACGCTGTGTTCAAAGAGAACCTGCAGAGAGAAACCCATTTAGCATGGGGAGAAATTGTAATCTCAAAGCCTGCAAGTTGATGTGCTGTACTGGCTGACTTCCATTATGTATTTTCAGTGATATAAAACTATGATTCGTCATATTGTAAGGTACAACTTAAGCATTTACGCCACTAGTGAATGGCCCACTGATCTATGTGCAAATTCAAGTTCGGTTTTTTTGGTGGAATGGATGTTCATTATTGAACATGAAGAGCATGATGAAAAATTTGATGTAAAGGAATGTATGTAACGTGTATTGGTTTACAAAATGCAGATGAGAGAAAGTGATTTATTTGTTTTTAGTTTGTTACACTGAGTTTTTAATTGGTGATGACTAAATCAAGAGTTTCACAAAATTCCGTATAAGAGAGTGTTATTGCACATTTTAGGAATTGAAAAATGCTTGTTAAATAATTGACAAAAAAAATTGACACACATTTGATCAATTTGTGGTAATTGACATTCCAAAAGTATGGAAAATTACTTACTGTCAATTTGGACAAGTTTGTGTCAATTTTTATGTTGATTAGGACACATTTTCCTTGTAGTGGTTCTAGTGAACTACTTGAGATTTCAAATTAAAACTTCTTATTGGTAGCAAATATTGCTTATATGATAGCGTATATACTATACCTTATGGTCCTTTAAGGGTTAACCCTTAAAGGCCCAAGCCCTTTTTTTTGTAAAAGTCACTCAAACTACCACTTTTGGGGGAATGAGTAGAATGGTAGAAAAAATAGCTTTCTTAAAAATACAACCATATGAGCTTGCCCTAGATTGTGGGAGGTACTTGTGTGAAAAAAATTAGCTCATTCTAGAGGCAAAGGAGTGAGATATTGACATTTAAAGTGGAAAAAAAAGTCTTTTTCCTTGCTGCTCAAAATTTTAAGAAGCCTTGGACCACTCCTATATCAAAAATATTGCTCTACGCAAAGTTGGGGTTTATTTTTCCCGTGTAGAAGACCTAGTTAGGTATGTGTAGGAGAATTTTGAAATGAATTGTAGGTGTGAATCATACTTTGTAAAATCTTGTAATGCCATAAGGCCATGAAATTTGCAAATTTAGTAGGCAAAATTGGAGGATTTATGTAAAATTCAGAAATCTGAATTAGTTTGATCCAAATGGTGAAAACCAAGAAATCTTAGTCTACTACAACTTGGAAAAGAAAGAGTCAAATAACAAGTACACAAATTTCTCAAAAAAGCAAAGCACCAAAATTTACAAGGGACAATAGAAATGGAGGTTTGGAAGTCCCATATCTACCCGCAAACTAAAACTTCATATAACTTTCATCTCATCAATCAGAACTAAATGATTCAAAGCTTCTCACATATATAAAAATCTAAAGAACCAATTTCAAATTTTTATTTGATAAAAATGCAAACATTTTTTTGGGACTACTCATTTCTCTTGTGTTTTTCAATTATTCATGCATAACTTCTTCAATAAATGCCAAAATGAAGAAAGAATTAGATGCCGAAGTAGATCTTTGAATTCCCTATATTCTATAAAAGTTTTAGAAAATTACATAAAGTAGTTTAGCTGTAGGTACATGCCCAAAACCCCACTTGGCCCCCAAGGGACCACTTGGGCCTTTAGGGGTTAATGAGAAGTAGCAAAAAAAGTATCAATAACAAAAGCTGAGGATGGAGGATTGAAGCATCTTGGGTACCTTGATTCTTTACTTGACAAATAATCTAGTATGGAATTTAAAACAAGGACATGAATTCAAGGTGAAAAACTTCTTTTTTACCTTGGAGTGTTCAAGTAATGTAGCAGCACTTGTAACCGTCAAATTAAAGATTTTGAACATGATGGTTATTAATAAACACCTAGCAAATTATAGGATCCTATTAGCAAGAGAAAAATGATGAGTTTGCACTTTTGAATGTATTATTTGGAGATAGTGAGAACAAGTTGTGAATTTTTAAAGAGCCCACTACAATTACACCTAAAATCAATACTCAGGTTTCATGTTTGCATGTTGTACATCCTTGTAATTATATCTATTCACTTCCATAAACTTTCCAAGATTTGAGAGATGATGGTCATGGATATAGTGATGGTTATGGGTGTTGCTGCCTTAACCCGTTTATGGATAGATGAATTTAAATTTTGTTTCTCATAACAAAAAGCTTATTTACTCTGATTATTTTTCAATAGTACCTTGGCCAAGTATGTGGGCTATCAACCATTACTTGGCCAAGTCATTGAGCTTCATTACTAGTTTATACATCACGAGGGTGCACTCCCTATTTCTTGTGGTACACGTGCGATCAAAATCTTTAACCCCTTTCTATATATTGTAAAAAATTAATTAAATAGTTTGAAAAAAATATGGTGTGTTCTTCTATATGAAATTTTACATTGTGAACTATTGAAAGTTTTATTTATTTTAAATAATTACTTAAAAATTTAGGAAGAAAATAAATACACTGTATAGCCAAAAAAAATTCAACTCCATACATTATGTGGTAAAATTTATTTTTAAATTGCCAATAAATGAAGGCTTGGCTATAGTTTGTGTATATTAAAAATTGGATACAATTGTCATTCAAATGCAATCTTGATGAATATTTGGAATGAAAATTCAGCCATTCTAGTGCAATTTTCAATTGCACGTGTGGATATCTTGTTTAATTCATTTGAATCCAAATTTTTTTCAGATAAAAGATGTAATGATTTTGTGAGACAACCCAAAATTTTGGAGCTAAATCAAATTTTATTAAAAAATAAATAAAGGATGGAAAATTTACTTGACCACACGTGACCTCCAAAAAATACATTGAGTGACCTCCCCATATATACACTTTTTATATATTGCATGCTTTTATTATCATAATTCTACTAAAGTTTGACGTGGCTTTTAGTTTAGAACTATCTTAGCAATAATAATTTATAAAACATTTAGAATGAAATTGTTTTAGAAAAATTTCAAGTCCTACAAATTATACTCTAAAATTATCATTACTTTGATTGCAGACAAATTTAAACTTCAAATTCCACATCAACATATTTGTAATAGAAGTGGTAAATGTAATTTAAACTCCAAAGCCAACCATCCTTTTCCACTCATCAATTCCAAAATATCTTCTACATGACACCTTATAATGAGTTTTTACAAATATTAAGTACATAGAAACCATTTGACGTGTAGAATGAAGGTCATGAGCGCAAAAGGTTGTGAGCACGGTTGTTGTTAACTTGAATTAGTAATTCTCCTTTGCTTTGTTGGCTTAAGACCAGAGGGAAGGAGGTTTTGCATCAAGAGAGGCTACCTTGAGGAAATTTGAGTAAGTACAAAGATAATTAATGCTCAAGTAACATAGATGCTTGTTGATGCTTATTACAGTAGTTTGTTTCTTTGGAGATAACTGACTCATGAAATTTTATGTCTAGTAGAACTCCTTTAAACTAATATGTTTGGGATTGAGTGAATACACTGATTTGTGGAGGTTATAGTGGGGTGGGTAGTGTTGGAATATATGAGAGTATCTCATGCCACTTGCCAAATGAGCCCTTTGGGTTCAACCCGTAATGGCTTTTGCAACTCAAGTCTCCAATATCACTATACTTGTTTATGTGTAAGAGCAGGGCCTTTCAAGCTTGCTCACTTCCATGTCAAATTCAAGCTTTCTCCAAGCTCCCTTCACGGTCCGTGCTAAGCATTGTTCACGCATTGTTCACATTGCAATGTCACTCTATAGCCAAATGTACCAATTCAATTTGTTGTAACGCAAGTTCATGTCCTAAAACCCTCTAGACTGTAGGGGAACTTCACGCCTTTTGAGCTACTTGAACTTCTGTTCCCCTCCAAACTTAGTTTCCAGGGGCTTCATTTGGCCGATGGCAAAAGATGCTCTAAGATATTAGTTTAAAGGAGTTCTACTATATATATACTATACTAGTGGACTTGTGCACCCGCCGTTCCAACGAAAGGCTATTGTGCATAAGCGGTTTGCCTCCTTCTCCCATGGCCACCCCTACCCCATGTATACCCCATCCCTGAGGCCAACCATAACAACCATTTAATCTTCTTGAATCACACACACCCAACTACGCAACTAAGAGAAATAAGACTATTATAGAAATAAGATATAAAATTCAAACAAACTTTGAACAAACCTATGGTACATACTTGCAAAAATCTTCAAACGTATTCATCACACAATGTGAGTTTACAACATGAATTTCAATCAAATCAGCCTATTCCTTGTAAGGTGGAGTCTTTTGCAAAACCATAGCACGGACCTAATGAGTGTGGCCAACCAAATATCCTCAACTGAGACCACATTAAACCCTAAATTGTGACAAATTCCTACGTGGCTTGGTGTGGTGTTTCATTTTTAGCAAGGAAGTATGTCAACAAATAAAACCCCACACTATCTATAACGCCAATCCACGCCCCGGTTTTACTGGAATAAGAGCTCCAATGTGATCAAAGTTTGGGGATTTATATTGTGGTTTATGAATGAACCTTTTACAACTATTGAGTGGAGCAAACTACTCTTACATCTTTCATGCCAAATCTTTTCATATTTGATAAAGGTATACCATGAAAATGAAGGGATAGAATACATGATAAGCTGCACACACTTGTACATTTCAAAAGAACATACTCTTATGTTTCAAAGTTTAAGGAAAAAAATGAAAAAAACAAAATGGGATGTATGACACGTAGCAGTTTCGAGCATCCCCAACTGTCTCCAGTACAAGAGAGATCCAAACAAATTTCTTCACAGGTTTACAAATGTTGCAGAATTATTTGCCTGTACTTCGTGTCAATGATCCACAAATAAGTTATCACCGACTTTCAAACATCCTCTGGTTCCTGTAAGGCTGTAACCAATGATCTCAAAATGTAATTTTCCATAAGTAGCTCCAATGGTAATGACACTGCAAATTGTGCTAAAAATTCAAATCCTAACACTCCGGTTTTCACATTTTCTGTAGTTACAAAAAAAAAGGAATGATAGATATTTTGCTAAATTCCTGTAACTGAGGTTTAGAAGGCATTAAAGTCAGACTTGCACACTGAGAAGAGGTTATTTACTTGCACTGCCCCAGGATACAACGAGCTTTGACTTGAATACTGGATCAAAGCAACGTAGCCAACGTTCACCAGCATCTCGAATGTTGAGAGTTATACTGCACACATTGGAATCCACGGTCGACTACGAAACAACCACTCATTAGTAACAATTTAAAAATAAACAAACATATTCAATGAACTTACGCTCTTTCTAAGCATAAGTTGCAACTGGTTCAAATCCTAGACATAGGAAGAAGGTAAGAATCATCAGTGTCAGATTCTAAGATCCAGAATAGAAGAAAAACATATCGAAGCAGTGCTATATGCTCAAACAAGGAATTTTAAATTACCAGTTGTACATATAAAGTTGCTAGTTCATATATACGAATCCAGAGTTTTGCAGTAGCTCTAAACTTAGGCAACCATTATTGGAAAATAACACGAGAACCAATCAGAAACCATTCCAACAAAAACCTACGGGGAATCGACCATGAACATTAAACAACAAAAGCTAGAGCCTAAAGCAAAATATAGGGACCAAAAGTAAGAACCCAATTCTCATACCAATGGTAACAGAAAGTCAAGAGCTATTTCATACATACCACCGACCATTTTTAGGCTAATTCATCCGCAAATTTATTCAGTTAAAAAAAAAAGCAGTTTCTTCATTCAAAGGCTGCCCAGAGTGTAATTCGCTTTCAAACTCCTACAGAGGACAAAACTCCAGCATGGATATCCAATATCAGGGGGGTACATGAAACTGGCATCAGTCTAGAAACACTCTTTATTTGATAATCCAAACTCAAGGAACTAGAGGAGTACAGAGGAATGTTGAACTTTAGCAACTATTCATACCTCGTCCGTTCTGCTGTATCAGTTTGCAATGGACAACCCGTTTCAGAGGGTGAGCCAGATTGGTAAAAAAAGGTCCATCTAACGCACGTTACACTCGCATCACACTCCAGCTACTCCAATCAGTACATAAAATTGGCAGCAAAGTTCAACCAGAACAAAACGTTTCTCCTTGAAAAACATTGCACAGGTTTAGAGTAAAGGAAACCAAAGTGCCCTGTCTCTGGTACCTGTGTTGATGTTTGCAGCTCATTGCTCGTTGATCAAGCTTCACGTCCGAGTAGATATGGAGAAACAAAATTGGTTCAGCTGCGTACTAAATCCCCAGTAGCACAGATAGGATGGAGGTCGAATCCACATTCTTCGCAATGGTACACAAGCTCCTTGGGATCCACTTGGTTGCCGCAACTGTCACAGCGCACATGACTGTTGGGACCGGCCGAGGATTCACAGACAAGCACAAGCTCATGCTCTTCATGAATGGGGTGGAAAACAGTACTGGCATACTTGGCACACCGAGCATGCAAGTCGAAATCACACCCGGAGGTGCCACATCTGTAAGCCCACTGACAGCCGCCCAAAACTTCCAAGCATCCGTCACAAATAGCGTTATAACCACGGCTGTAAGGAGGTTGGAGCAGCAACCGATGCGGGTGAGTGAACGACACGAGCTCCCTGGCGATGGTGGCACAGTCGGGATGCAGGTCGAAATCTGTGCACGAAGAGCAATGGAAAACCTCCGCTTCGCCAGGTTTCAAACACAAATTGCACAAATAAGCTCCGCTTTCATACGGCGCGGATTCCAGCACCACAAGCGTGTGAGACAAATTGCGGCAGCCAAGCTGTGGTCGTCCCCAAGAGGAAGGAATCTCCGGCACCGGCACCGAGATGGGAGGAGTGAGAGCGTTTGGTTCTGAAGAAGGAGACGATGATGATGCGCGAGCACAATTAGGGCAGAGGTCGAACAGACAGGTCTCGCAATTGTAGACCTCGCCGGTGAGTCTTTCGGTGCAACGATTGCAAACAAAGGATCCCGAAGGATATGGCGCCGTGGAGAGGAAGCGCAGGCTGTGTCCTCGTCCCCCGCACGGCCCTGCTGCTGCGAGGTCGTCGTCGTCGTCGTCCTCTGTTTCGTTCCCTGGATCTCCTTCTTCTGGTGTTGTTGCGATTTGCTCGCCTTTGTACAACTCCTCCAGACGCGAATCGCCCGCTATCAGATCCTCCAGCTTCGGCACACTGTCACTCCTGTGAAAATTCTCCTCCGCCATCGCGAAGCTCTCTCTCGACGAGGACGCTCTGTCTTCCGGTTTCGGCATTCGGGATACTGACGGACCATACGCGCTGCTGCTATTGCCACTGCTACTGCTGCCAACTTCCATTTCAGAGTCGCCGGAATCAGAGAGACAAGTGTGTGAGTCGCCCTCGGGTTTACGCCATTCCTAACTCTCACGCTCACCTCAATCAAACCTACCGCAAGCTTGATTCAATCGATTCCGGTTACCCTAGATCACGCCTGTCGAAACTCTGGCTCCCTAATAGAGCCAGTTCGCATCAACAAACCTACCGATAAACAATTGATTTCAGTCGTCGTCGCAGGCTCTGTGATCAAAGCGCAATAGCATCGTCAATTGATATGAGCAAGTAACTCAACAATTCCAACTAACAGTTTCTTAGAAGGAAGCAGGATCTAAGGAACTGAAAATACAATTTCATAAGCACCGGTAGTACTCAATAAAGCAGCCTAAATTGAAGTGGATATGTGCACGAAAGGTGCCTTGAAGGAAAGTTTTCAAGTAAGCGTTAGGCCTCCTTGGAAGCCTTGGTTTGACTGATCTTGTAAAGAGAAGTCAGTCTCCGAGCGAGCATCTCGGTCCACCTACTCTTGCAGTTCACCGAACACCAGTTAACCCTACACTTCGTTGACTGCATCGCACTTTTTGAGGGACCGAAGGAGAAAAGACTGCGCAAATCTCTGGATCCCGATCCTTTGCAATAAAAGTCGAGAGCTCCGGACGTTCCGATTGCTGACCCTAATTTGATTGCCTTGCCAAGGAGTTTAAGAGGCGCTTTGAAAGTATTAGGCGCTTTGAAAATATTATTGTACAACAGCATCGGATCTTGACAGCTTAAGGACACTCCATTAATCCGCCGCACTTTGCTGCATACGAAGATAATTTTTCGTCTTTGTAGGCGGTCTCCGAACAACTTTCTTGTCATATTTAACAGCAGATTTTGTGGTAGTGTTGCTCATGTGAGCAATCCTTGAACGATGCGTCATGGAGCATGATCGAATCATCGAAATTCAGGGTTAAAATTACAAAGCGGTAGTTAAGTTAAGTTTACCAGTGTTGAATCTCCTGGGAGTGACCTAATTCGGCGTCCCGTTCAGATACAGGACGATGTCGTTGTCGGCGCGTTCTGTCGACCTCGCGACGTTCTCCACAATCTCAGCAGTTTTCGCACAAAAGCCTTGGACCTCTCGCGTGTCAAAATAGCAGCAGCAAAGCATACGGTGCCGTTCCTGCTTCTTAGCCAATTACTGTGTGGCTGCAACTTGCGATGCTCTTTAGACCTTTGTGAGAAACCGACGATCGTCACGCACCTTTCGGTTGAAGATGACTGACCGAGCATCCTTAGGGTGTGATACGTTCACGCCTGACCGGATCTGATTGCGTGCCATCTAAGAGATTTACTGTTAAGTTTGCTTCCGCTATCGCACTTGTGTGTCACAATCGGATTTCACAAGTAGTTGCGAACGACAGAGCCTCGCCGTTTTAGGGATCTTGTGTTCCGAAGTTTGAATCGAGGGCGGAAACCTTTCCATCTTGTCGCTTTCCCGTGCTCTATGGCGCCTTCGGAAGCCCTTGCAGCTTGAGCTTTGCAGCTGAGTACGTTTCTAAGCACAAGTCATCACGCTTCGGCTGAATTTTTGAGTTGCAATGTCGAGATCTCGTCGCAGTGTATTGGATTCGATCGCGGTGTAGTCTTTTAATAAGAAGAAGCCTGCATTTCGCATGTATCGTCGCATATTTGTCTTCAGATCTGCGCCTTGAGTGATGTTCGTCTTTTCGCTTGCACGCTATTTTAGTCCGTGATCGCGTCGTTTAGCGGGTTTCGTGCGGCAAATTTCGTGTTCGTTAGATGCGTGCTATAGTAGAATGTAGTAGGTTTTCTTGTAGAATATGCAATGGAACGGCCTTTTGTTAGAAATTCGATCTTTGTATCGCGTGTCAGCTATCCTTTAGTGACGATTGTTCGGCATTCTTGGAAGGCATGATGGTGATGAAAGAAGAGATAGGCCGGCGTTGATCGAGTACTCCACCTGCTCATGATCGACCACTGACCTACCATCAGGTATGGCAAATGCCTCCACTCCAGGACACGCGTTGTTCGCGTCACAAACTCGTGGACGTCCACGGAGAACCTCATCTTTGGCGACGCCATCTAAAAGCCGTGGGGGTCTTCGACGAGCTCATCATGATTCAGTCAGCTTGCTCGATTCATCGCCATCCAGAGTGCGAAGATCCAAAAGTGACGTCGTAAATTGCAGTGCGATATTAGAGACAAAGTTTCCTGTATCTTCACTTCCGCCTGTGCCTCCTCCATTTCCTTCCTTGAAGCGGCAGCCATGGCGATCTACTTCGTCCTCGTTACAAAATCCATGCACCAGCCGTGGGAGCTTTGTTTACGACCACACCGTCAACGCGTGGGACCAGGTTTTCTTCGACGCTGCCAATGCCGACCTCGCTGTGTGCACCGATGACGGGAAACGGATCTACGTGCATTCATCAATTCTGGTAAGGGTTACACATCCGAGATGATCCACTGTCTTGTTGCTACGTTCAATTCCTCCAGTTGATGCTTCCACTCAATTTTCTGAAAGCTTTAAGGATTCGCATTATCTGATCTCTGGTAATGTGCAGATGGCAAGCTCTCTCGTACTCAACTTTGAACTCAGAAAACCAAGGCGACCTCTACTTTGTATATCTGGCGTCCCTTTCCATGCAGTTCGATGTTTTCTTCGATATTTGTACTCCTCTCGGTGTGTCCTCTTTGCCTTGAAATTATTCCGGAGATGATGTGCATGTGGTTTGCAACTGTTCATTTTGTAAGATATTATGATCGTTTATGCTATGCCAGGAAGAAGAACTAGAGTTGCCTGAGTGTAATCCCTGTTCCTCACAAATAGCTCTATGCTTGACCAGATGTGAGCGATCTGACATGGAAGAGTATGCCCTACACTTGATAGTGCTGGCCCATACTTATGCAATCCCAGCTCTTAAACGTCTTTGTACAACTCACTTTGAGCAAGGACACCTGAGCATTGAAAATGTTGTGGATATCCTTCTTATTGCAAGGTGCTTTTTCTCTTCTCTAAGCTTTCTCATTTACTCTTCAAGCTTGATAAGCGGTAGATCTGAGGAACTAGATTGTGTATGCGTTCATTTTTTATATTGTTTTGAACCGGTTTTGGGGTGAAAAATCTGGATATGAAATTAGGTGTGGATAGATGTTTCAGAGAGTCAGCAATCACGGTATGGGAAACCTATGATTCCGTAAGGTTTGTATAGAAAACGACCACCGAGTAGGAAACGCACCCCCGGAGGTATCCTAACAAACCTAAATTGCGTTATAGTTATTTGAAGTTTACATTCGGAACTGTGGTGATCACAGTAGTTGAGTTTAATTAGTGCAGCTGCTCTTAACCATAGCTTTTTCTGTGAAGTTAGAGTCACATGTCAATGTTGACGCGAAGCCCATGTTGACATTCAGACTATCTTCACTATCAGGCTCTGTGATGCACCTCGTCTGTATCTGCTGTGCACAAGAAGAATCATTTCAGACTTCAGGATGGTAGTTCGCTCAGATGGCTGGAGAGCTATGAAGCTTTCTGATCCAGCTCTTGAGCAGGAGTTGATCGAGGCAGTTATTCGAGCAAGCATGGTACGTGCCTAATTAAAACACTTCAACGCTCAACCCTCAATGGATGTTTGAATTTGCGTGGCGGAGAAATACAAGCTTCGTCCTTAGCTCATGAATGGTACATCTGCTGATATTGCCTCGTTTTGTGGTATTTGCAGGAAAAGCAGGATAAACTAACAAAGCTGGAGGATGACCAAGTATTTGCACAATTGTATGATGCTATGGAAGCACTAACGCACATTTGCAGAGATGAGTGTAGGTCGATTGGCTCTGCAGACATGACCGGGAACAGAAGGCCACCAGTCTGCTCCTACCCAGCCTGTAACAGAATGGAGTCTCTTGTCCACCATTTTGCTGATTGCAAACTGAAACTCGCGGGTGGGTGTGTGCACTGTAAGCGCATGTGGCAGCTTCTCGAGCTCCATTCTCGCATGTGTCCAACCGGTGCTTCTTGCAAAGTGCCCCTCTGTCGGTAAGCCTACAGACATAAATTCACTTTGACACCTATTGTATCACACCCCCGGCAGGATTTGGATTTGCATTTCCCTCGACTACATCAAATATTTCCTTTGTGAGTGTGATTGAATAATTGATTATTAAATCACTTTGTACCCTATTGTAAGCGTCCGTCTGTACTTCTCTCTATAGAATCCTGACTACAGCCTTTCGCACTTCCATAGACGCACTAAAGTATCTAGCCAAAGTTTCTTGAGCCGCATCTAGGTCATCTATTAGGGACACTTTTGAATGAAGACTTAGAGTAGGAACTGCAATGAGCTGAGTGGGAATGGTTTATAACGCAGCCCCTTTTGTACTGACTACTACCTGTTGATTCCAACACTTAGCTTCCCGGGTTTTTCGAAGATTTTTTTTTAACTCCACCGTTGGATCATCTAAGCAAGGCAGCTCAAGTTCTAGAGTTGCTGTGGGAAAAGTACATGCTTCACTGCTTGCACAGCTCAACACATACTGTTTTCTACAGCCAGGGTCTAGATTTGAGCTACCCTGTACCAACAGAAATGTGCAGGGTTTTCTAATGACATTAGTGCATCTGTTGCAATGGTAAACCCTTGTTGAGTTGTTTTGTAGGCACTTCAAAGACGGTGTGGAGCAGCAATCGAGCCTGAAGGTAGGCCTTAGGTGGAAGATGTTAGTACAAAGAGTTAAAGTGGCAAAACGCGCCCTGGATGAGTTTTCAGTGGCAGGTATTAAAAAGCAACTCGAGGGTAGTACTATTTGAGACTTGTGAATGTCATCCTTTTGTATTATATAGCATAGTCAAACCCAAATTTGCATTATGTATTTGTATACATAGAGTACCCCCAAGTTTTTATAGAGTTGGAAGTCTCATAGCTTTGATCAGAAGAGGTGTCATCTCCGTCGATGGAAGGGCTGAATTCATCGCTAAAGTTATAAGGATACATTTAATCGCAACAGCAACAGCATCAGGTGGCAGCTGACACGCAATAGAGATGGACTGTGGTTGCTTGTTAAGTAATACAAAGATAACTGCTGAACATTACTTTCTATTATGTTGGTATAAACATATATATCTCACTAACTGGGGGAAAATGAGTCTGAGCATGGTTTGTTATAGTTACTATTAGTAATGCTTGGCAGTTTTCAGTTTAAGATGCTTCAGGTTTGCAAATGTGAGCTGTGTCTACTCGTGAGCAGGAAGGAGCCGTAGTGTTTTTGCTGTTGTAACTCGGAAGCATGACAAATATTTTTCTCTGAGTTTAACGTTAGATCTGACGTTTTATTCAAGCCTGAGGATTGTGATTGCAACGAAGAGCTCTGGTCTCTTTTTGGGACCAATGAGAACGAAGAGGCTATTTGTTCAATATATTGCAATTACTGTGACGTGCTTTGAGGACTACTTCCATAGCATGAGCGTGCATTTTATGCTAAGGTAAGTATACCCATTCCCGACTATCTACCCAATTATGTCACTATGTACCTAGGGTGGTCATTTTAGAATTGAAAAAACCACCCTAGGTACATAGTGACAGAATTGGATAGATGGTCGGGAATGGGTATATCTACTTTACACAAGTTACTTCAGTTGTTGTGCCTCACATTAGTAATTCTAATTTGCACTAATTCAAGAAACATGTGTATTTTCAATGTGCATTAATAAAGTGATTCAC
Source organism: Ulota crispa (assembly GCA_963920765.1). Taxonomy (NCBI): domain Eukaryota; kingdom Viridiplantae; phylum Streptophyta; class Bryopsida; order Orthotrichales; family Orthotrichaceae; genus Ulota; species Ulota crispa. The sequence goes on along the minus strand of OY987247.1, from coordinate 3,656,012 downwards.
AATAATTAAGGTGGCCCTTCAAAATTAACCTTGAAATACAAATCATGACAAAGTATATTTGATATTTACAAAATTAGAATGTACTTCTATAAATGTAAAGTGCTCAAAAATTTACATGCAGACAAGAAAAAACTTGGAAGGAGACCTTCATTTTTTATTTTGTATTAGATTTTAGGAAAGTTTATTATTTATCTATTTCAATTAAGAAATATTAATTATTACAATGGTACATCCAACCATATGAATACAATTTATGGATTGTAATTTGCAATTCTTGTTCCAAGTCATTGTGTAATTATTCTGTTGGATTGCACTCTATAACCCATCCTCATATTTTTGAAAACCTAAAGTATATCATTATCTATAAGGAGTTAAAAAACAATGTCTCCTACACCTTGGTTCCACGTTCTTTAATATTTGTTTCTTTATTCTCAACTTACATTCTTTTACATGCTAGAAACTTTGGATATTTTTGTATACTTGTGCATGAAGAATTTTGGATTTGCTTTAAATTTTTTTTGTCAACTATTAATTAATATCATCTTAAAATTACAATTATTTTAATGAAACTTTACCAAAGTGGTGCATAGTTAAATCCTCTTCAATTCTTATTCTCCTTGTTAATATGCAAAACAAGAAAGGAATTTATCTTGTTTTTATGCCAAGCCACTTCTTATGCACTCATGGGTGCTCACCCCAAACAATTAGTTGGTAAGGCTTAGGAGTTTGAAATATTGAGATACTTTGCAAATATACAAGTTTATTGTAGTTCCATGACAAGTCCAACAACTCACGTTATTATTGAAATTCCAAAAATATATAAAGATCCTGGTTTGGGGATATGAAATTTTAGTATATAGAGCAGTGTTTTTGTGTTGAAAAGAAAATGTTCTGTTAGAATAATTATACGGAGAACATGTGTTGAATTGGATTCGCCTTCAAACACAACACTCCACTTCTGATTATGAATATAAAAAGTCAAAACAAATTTACAAACGGGAGCACAGAATTACAAAATAATTACAAATATGGGCATATTATGAAAGTAATTACAACACTACAAGAAAAGGGCTTTTTTTACTAAGACAAATGATTACCTAAACAACTAGTCCTAGATGACTAGTCAAGTGTGTTTAATTTATGACTACATGTAATCATAAATTAAACATTTGACTAGTCATCTAGGACTAATTGTTTTGGTAGTCATTTGCCTTAGTAAAAAAAGGCCCTTTTCTTGTAGTGCTGATGTAAGCAAGTTTTTAAAATGTGTATTTTTTTGTTATTTAACCCCTAAATCCTTGAGTATCCCTTTGGGGTACAAAGGATATTTTGGGTAGGTATTTACAGCCTCAATTTTTGTCTTAATTTTTGAATTTTTTTTTGAAGATAGGAAACCATATTAGCTTTTGGGAAATATAAATTTTATACCAATCCATGCCCAAAAGCAAAAGTTATGCCTAAATAAGCAAAAATTTATGGAGATCGAGCAGCAAAAAAAATTACAAAAATCTTCATTTTTTTAAATTTTTTTTCTTCTTATAGGTCATAGTTTTGATACATCTGAAGCTTTGATTCATTTCATTTGGACTAGTAATGAGAAAGTCATGGACAATCTTGTTTGTCGGGCAATTCAAGCATCTTCTTGAAAAAATAATTATAAACTTCATTTTTGAATGTAAGTTTAACATTTTTTCATAAAAAATTGTTGGAGAGGGTGGAGTTTGCTTTCTAGAACAATCTCACCATTGGGATTATTGCATTTCAATTCCATCACAGGGTTATTAACAATTTAAGTTTTTGTTCAATCTCAAACCTTCATCCACCTAATGATTTTTTTAAGAATGAAAATTATGTATTTTTGGTTTCGTTTTTTTTCAAAGATTCTTAACTCAATTTTCCACCTTAAAAAAATAAACCTCAAAACTTTGCAATGCAAAAATTTTAAGTTAAAAAAGCTCAAAGTCAAATAATCTAGTCATGCAAGGTGCAAAGAAGCTTGTTTTTTACAATTCAATTGCAAATATCTTGTAATTTGTGCGGCCAAAGTTTATGGATTTTTGTGTGCACATTCTTATACAAGTTGAGTACAAGATCCTACAATTAGATATACAAAAAGACCGATTTTCAAACTTTTTTACTCTTTGCAATAGAAATTGTAGTTTTTGGTGTCTTTTGATAAAATAAAGGCCCGAGGGATTTAGGGGTTAACAATTGTCCAAACAAAAAGAGTGTTCTCATAAAAAGTTTGCCTCTAATACCTAGAGAATTGTAGTATACAATTGTGACCACATCCAATGTAGAAAATGTGGCAAGAAGAGACAAAGCCAGCCTACACATTATGAGCAATTGTTTTTGTTAAGGGATCTTAGGGAGTAAGATAGGAGCACCCATAAGCGTGAGTGTCCCCATAACCATCACTTTTGAAATCTTGAAAAATCTGTGGAAATGAATAGATGTAATGACAAGAATGTACAGCATGTGAACATGAATTCTTAAAAGTGGTTATGGGTGCAATGGCAGTTTGCTCTTTAAAAATTCATAACTTAATCTCACAGTATCCAAATAATACATTTGAAAGTGCAAACTCATCTTTTTCTTGTTCCTAATAAGATCTTATAATTTGCTAGTTGTTTATTAATAGTCATCATGTTCAAAACCCTTAGTTTGACATTTATGGGTGCTCCTACCTTACTAAAGGTTGGGCAGTGGGCTGCAAATGGTTGGCTATGAGTGAAATGGTTGACAATTTGATGCATGAGCAAGGAGAGCAACAATATTGTAGGTGTGTCCTTATTTCTAATTACTGCAAATTATATCCACGTAATTATTTCAAATTTTGCCCTTCTTTATAATTGCCCCAATTTGTGGCCCAATTGAAAATTAGGGAAAATTTCATGGATAAACTTGAAGTTTGATTATGTTTACATTGGTACCCTTGCTTTTTCAAAAATTACTCGAATACATTTGGACCACAATTTTCAAGTGTTTGTTTTATTGTGCATGCCACTTCCTAACTGCCTTTGAGCACATGTTGCTTCTTTTTTGTTTCATTACATTCCCTTCTTTAAGAAAGTACATGCACAAAACACAAATGCCTAAAAAATAGGGAATTGCTAAATGTATCACAATTTTTGCTAAATCCACCATCTTTTTGTTGTTGTAACCACCACATTGCACCATATTTAGGAGTTATATAATGAAAAGTAGGGAAAATTTCATATTTATTGAGTGACCATTTAATGATAATGACAAACGTACTCTAGTCTCTCCTTTCTTCTTACTTTTCTTTCTCTGCTCTTCCTTTCTTCCTTCCATACTTTTGTCCACACTTCCTTTCTTTCTTTCTTTTAAACTTTGCTTCATTATCATGACTTTGAGTATATATAAACTTGGAACAAGTATACTTGCCATTAATCAATAAATGATCATCTAATATATGAATTTTGCCTTTCTTTTCTTTATAGAGCTCCTAAACATGGTGCAATGTGGGAAATTTAACAAAGAGTGTATTGGAATTCCCAAAAAGCATGGTCCAAGAGTGTTTGTGTAATTTCTGAAAAAGCAGGAGCATTTATGAAAATGTTGCAAACTTGAGGGGTATCCACTAAATTCTCCCTTAAAATTACTTCAAAATTTTGCCCATACATTCTAAATACTTTTGGTCCCCCCTTCCCAAAATTAAAGTCAGGAAATCACTGCGTGAAAAGGAGGAACCATTCAGAATTGAAATTTCAAACCAATAGTGAGCTGCCTGATGGCAGACTGTCAGCCAAGACTGCAGACCAGACCAAACCAGAACAGAGAAGCCCCGAGTTAGGGTTAGGGTTTCGGGACCTACTCACATCCCCGCAGACGCTGTCCTTGCTTTGGTTTGGCAAAAGGAATCGAAATTCAAGAGCTTCGACGATGGAGCCCTTGCGATACTGGTTGAATGGCGTCATGATGAGCCAGGTGCAGTAGTACTTATGAACTAAACTGGTCCAAAATTGGCGTTTTCAACAGTTCTTTCCTTGCTCGATTCTCCGGAGTGTCTGTGAAAATTGAGTAACTTATCACCATTGGTAAGCAAAATCGAGCGAGGATGCGAAACGAGCGGATACCGTGGCTTCTCGGATTCTAAAGATACTCGGATTCGTGTGTCTTCTTCGTGGTGAATTTGGATTTGAAATTCTAGTTTTGCAGTGGATAATTGATTGAGACACGATGTTTTCCGAATGCAACCAAGGAATCGAAGTGTGTGAAGAAGAAGTGGACCGACGTTGCAGCAGCGAGCTTTACTCGAAGATTGTTTTATTGTTTAACATTTTTTGTTAGACGGCAGGCAACAATGTAAATTAGTCTTACTGGCGTTTCCCGGAAACCTATCGTCGCCTCTGGTTTTGAAGAGTTTTTTCGTTCGAGTTATTGAATGGAGCCAACTTGGAAGTTCGAGAAGACTGATTATTTTGGATGAGAGCAATTGGTTGAGAAAGAGAGAAATGAGCAGCTACAGCGACGTGAAAGGGGCGATGTATCGCGACAATCGTGCTGTGGAATTGGACATCGCAAGAGTAGTATTTAGTTTTGTGGAGTTGGAAGCGTTTGGCTGATTGGATTGGAATGTTAGGGATTGTAGCAAAGTTTGTGTCAATTAGTGGCATGGTTCGATTGAGTACAAGTGCAGCGCGTGAGAAGTGGTGAATTTTAAGCGTTTCGTTATCAATAGGGGAGAACAATAGTGAAGCAGCAATGGCGGTTCAGGATGGAGGAGGAGAAGACCCTGGAGAGTCAATTAAAGCGCGCTACTTAGCGAAATGTGTGCAGCGGAGCAGCGTGGTGTTGCACGCGGTTTATGGTCACATTCGATGCGCTTCTACATACGACGTTGTACTTGGCAAGGTAAAGACAAAATGCTTAACTCTCTTTTTTTAAATTTTTTCGATATCTTCCTTACTCTATCTTTTCGGTTCTTTTGATATTCCACTCCCTACATACTTGCATTTGTAATTTAGTGTGAGAGGAACTTTGTAAAGCACATAATCCAGTGGCTGAATGTCAACCTCGTTAAGGTTAGATGCTTTTTGGAGCTACATTTGATGCCGTGCATGGTTCATTAGGAATCCGATTTTCTCATAGAGATTCTGTAGGTCTCACTCTTTTTATGTTAGAATATTCTTCGTATTCTAATTGAATGACTTTTTCTCGATGGAGAGAAACGACTGGGAGCAGCTCTACAAATATTTTGAGTTCCTTAATTGTATTTTTTGGCAATCTCCTAATTGAGTAAGCCTGCCTCATGCAACTAAACAGCTCATATTAGAAAGTAATACGTTTGAAGGACGTGTTTTGTTCAGAGCAATTCAATGAGGCTTCTGAGTTGAAGAGGGAGGATATTTTGCCGTCTCATTCTTTGAATTTTTGTCGCTTGTGTTTGTTATTGGCAGGAGACATCGTTGGAGCTTGTGGTCGTGAGCGAGGATGGTGTTGTTCAGTCAGTTTGCGAGCAGCCTGTGTTTGGGACAATCAAAGATCTTCGGGTTTTGCCATGGAATGAATCTCGTCGAAGTCCAGATCCACAGGTAGGTATTGTAACTCTGAATGTCTGCTTATTTACACAAGTGTTTGCCCTTGTCAACATTGTGAACTACTGTCTCTAGACAGAACTCAATTCAAATAGTAAGCAAGGGCGCAATTGGTCGTACTGTACATTGTTGATATTATCAGTCCGTACATGTAACCTCCGAAGTATTTCTTGTATAGATCGCCCATTTTGCTTACCCAGAATAGAAGCAATTTTATGCCAAGTTTTTCTAGATCTCTACAAGCACTCTTTATTTCCTTTGAATTTAATCTAACTCTTCTGATTTGGGAAATTCATTTTGAAAGCCGAAGTTAAGCATTTGCAAATGGATCCATGCAGACACATGAGAAGGACTTGCTGGTGCTTCTTTCAGATTCGGGGAAGTTGTCTTTTTTGACCTTCAACATTGAGCTTCATAGGTATTTCTTTCTTGAATTTTCTTTTTTTTTGGCCGAACAAGAGGCAGTTAAGGTGCCTTAGAGATATGCACTTTAAAATAGTTTTGAGTGTTCTAATTTTTTCTGATATGCAGCGTAATTAATGTGTGACTAAACAACCTTGGATTACACAGCACATTTATCATACTTACGTCTTAACTTGGTGTTTCTTACGGTGAAGTACACTCTTTGTTACGTAGGTGTAGTTGTTGGATTCGAATTAGAGGAATGCTATCATTTCTTAGAAGACTAATGAACAAATATGTCGCTGTGGTTTTGTCAGATTTTGGGCTGTTACACAAGTCCATATTGCAGATTATGGAAACTTGCGACGAGAATTGGGAAGACTACTTGCAATTGAGGCCAGGTGATTAATTTGCCGGAAGTTATGTTTATCATGTAAATACTGCTCAAGAATCAAGATAATGCTCAAATTTCCAACTTACAATTATTCCCTATTAGCATGGTATACCTTCAACTTTTAAAAGTAGGCTACATTGAATGATGATTTGGTGCAGGGGTCGTGCAGTCGCTGTGGCAGCTTTCGAAGACAGAATTGCAATTTTCCCCACCTCCATAGCTGCTGGAAATAACATTGTCGATAAGGTTTCTTTGCCTTCCTTCCTTTTTCTCTTTCTTTGAGAATAGATAGAATTGCTTATTTATAGCTTCATTGTGCAGAAATGAAATTTTCTACTGTTAGGCTAAAGTGCTTCCTTGAATGATATGGTTTTACACCTGGCTTCTTACATATTATCGCTGCGGTTCACAGAGAATGATATATCCAAAAGAATTGCTGAGTTCGACAGGATTATCGGAAGCAAGCTCTAGTGAAATGGAAGAGAAATTTACAGGTTGGGGAACGATCTGGAGTATGACGTTTGTTAACATGCCAGACGAGAGCTCAACAATAACAGCTAATTCAGAGGCGCTTCTTCTTCTCGTAGTGCTTGTCCACAGGAAAGGTGCCGCAAGCAATGAAATCTTTGTCCTGACGTGCGATACCAAAGAGCGTATCATTGAGGTCAAGGCTCGGTTTGACCCTTCTATAGTAAGGCCCTTCACATCACCCTTGGGGATCAGTATTTTGGATGTTCCTGGAGCTCCTGGTTTTCTGCTACTTTCTCGACCAGGGGAACTACTTCTACTTGACCTGACCTGTCCCAGTAGTCCTTCATTAGCTGGCGTCTGTAGTTTTCAGAAAATTTTGGATGAAGAAGAAGGCAGCTTAAATAGTGTAGCAGCATCTGCACTTCTTGAGCTTTTATCAAGTGGTAAGGACGGCAATTACAAGAAACCTGTAGATCCCAACGTTGAACCTGTAGAAGTCGTGGATTTGTTTTTTGATCCTTTATCCTTACCAACTATCACGGCGTGGAACTGGGAACCTTATGCTGAAGGTCAATCGAGGCTTGCAATTGCGATGGATACAGGGGAGATACTTTTGGCACGTTTGAGCTTCAGAGATTCTGACGGTGTACCTCGGATCGAAGTTCAACAGCAGCAGTATAAATGCTCTCCTTGCAATTTAGTCTTGTGGACGAAGGGAGATTTTCTTGCAGTGTTTGTTGAGATGGGAGACGGGCAGGTTCTTCAGTGTACCGAAAGTGGGAAAGTGAGTTGCAAAAGCCTTATACAAAATTTGGCTCCTATTCTTGATTTTGCATTAGCCAACTACCACAACGAGAAACAAGATCAGATGTTTGCGTGCTCAGGGGCTGGTATTGAGGGCTCATTACGTGTGATACGAAACGGGATTAGTGTTGAGAAGTTGCACACAACATCTCCAATATACCAGGTGATTGTCTCCTTCAAAAATGTCTACTTTTTTTTAGATCAAGTCTGCATCTGACACCACCGTGACCCAGATAGTGACTTAGGTCATTTTGATATGAAATTGTGATCAACTGTATTCTTAAAATTGTTCACTCCTAGAAAGAGCTTTCCGTCTCCAGATAAGATAATGCATAAGCCTATGATTTGATCTCAAGTTTTTGAATGCACTTTAATGACATTGTGAGCTCCCAGGGTGTGACAGGAACATATACAATGCGGATGTGCCGCAGGGACCCATACCACGCTTTCTTTGTGATGTCCTTTGTTGAGGAAACTCGAGTACTTTCAGTTGGGCTCAACTTTGTGGATATCACTGAGGCTGTAGGGTTTCAGCCGTGTGCACCTACACTTGCTTGTGGGACAATTGAGGATTACCATGTGGTTCAGGTCTGCAGTAAAGAGGTTACTGTTTGTGTTCCGACTAGAGCTGCTCACCCAGTTGGCATAGATTCACTTCTCCCTCTTTGTTCATCATGGAAACCTCCACAGGGTCTTGTTGTAAGTTTGGGAGCAGTAGCAAATAAGAGCATCATTCTAGCCTTATCCAAACCCGGGCTTATCGTGATGTTGGGCTCTCGGCAAGGTACCAATGGAGCTCTGGAACTCTGTGTACTGCAGCAATGTGAATTAAAGGCCGAATTATCTTGCATATCAATCCCTGACGAAGAAGACTGGACATCCTCGCCATTGCCGCCGTCTATTGTTGGGCTAGTGGAAGGCTCTCCCAAAAGCAGGAACCCGGGAGGAGTTGAAGTGGGCCAGATCTGTGTTGTAGGGACTCATGAGCCATCAGTGGAAGTTCTCTCTATAGTTCCTGGTGAAAGCTTGGCTCCTCTGGCTGTGGGTCACATTTCTCTTGTAAGCTGTGTAGGGACAACACTAAGCGGGTGTGTTCCTGAGAGCGTGAGACTTGCGCAGTTTGATGGGCTTTATATACTTGCTGGGTTGAGGAATGGAATGCTTTTGCGTTATGAGTGGCCACCTAGCTCTGGTGCTGTGTTCTCTGCTTCCAAGCATCTGCTCCCGACTTTAGATTCGGAAAGTATAGAGCTCACACAGCCAAGTCTGAGAAGAAACAAAGATGTGGGGGAGGGTTCTCCACCCGTCTCACTACATCTGGTTGCTGTACGGAGAATAGGTGTTTCTCCTGTTTCTTTAATCTCTTTGCAGGGTTCATTGAGTTCTGATATCGTAGCTCTCAGTGATCGGCCTTGGTTACTACAAACGGCAAGGCATAGCCAGCGCATCGCATATACATCCATCTCTTTTCCACCGTCTACCCATGCCACTCCTGTGAATACCGTTGACTGTCCTAATGGTATACTTTTTGTGGCGGACTGCAGTTTACACTTGGTTAGTCCTCTACCTTTTTTGCATCTTATGAACTATGTTTTGATGTCTAATAGTTCAAGCTGGTGTGGAGTATGTACATATATATAGTTTTGTTTTGTATTTGAAATCCTCTTTGGTTGGTAATCCAACTCTTCAAGAAGTTTTTCACTTCCCTGTTGTTTTTGGTGTGATGCTCCTGTATCTGGCCTCTTGGTTCTTCTGGGTGGACTTACGAGTTAATTTCGGTGAGATGTACATGTTTTTTCCGGGTCCAGCTTTGTGCATTTAATCTTCTTCACCGTCCTATTCCAGGTTGCACGTGCTCGCTGTGGCTTGTATATTGTGGTCATTAATAAGGCTGTACTGATATTTGGTCGTTTTTTTTTCAGGTGGAAATGGAGCACTTGAAACGGCTGAATGTCCAGAAGTTGCCCTTGGGTCGAACTCCTCGGCGGGTTCTCTATCACTCAGTTTCAAAGACGTTGATTGTAATGCGAACAGACCCAGATCCTGATGGTAACTTGGTTTCTGATTTATGTTGTGTGGACCCTCTCAGTGGTGCCAGTCACTCTTGCTACTCTCTTGATGCTGGAGAAGTGGCTCGTTCAATCCAGTTATGGAAATATAGACAGGAACTACTTTTGCTGGTTGGAACTAGTCTCATCAAAGGTGGGGTTATGTCCAGTGGTGAATCAGAGAGGTATTTGCCCTGACGCACAATCTCGCTTCTTTTGGTCTTGTTTGATTCACCTCTGTTTTCAGGTGCAGCTTGTTAGTGGAGCCTGTTTTTGAATATATATATATATTTGTTCAATTCAGACCAGAGTCTAATCATCTTCTATGCTGGCATGCAGTTCAAAGGGTCGGCTGCTGGTATTTCAATTGGAATCAAAGAACGCAAGGACACTTTCCCAGGTCGTTACCAGCTCTACAAGTACTCCTACCTTATCCAACCAATCACCTCCAGGTTTTTCGGCAGCTGATCCTACGATGCTTTCGGATTCTTCCGTATCAACCGATGAGAGCGATGGCGAAGTGTGGGAGCTGCGACTCAAAACTCATGTTCTTCTTCCCGGTGCTGTCCTGGCTGTGAGCTCCTACTTAGGACAGTATATACTTGCATCTGCTGGCAACTGTGTAAGTAACACGATCCTATACAACCTCAGTCAAAGTTAGATTTAAATTGGGTGACATCAATTTGATTCTCTGGGCGTCTTGCTTATGCTTTGGAGATTTTGCACTGTGAATAGAGAGGAGGAAGTAGTTGGAAATGCTTGTTTTGTAGTTTGATTTATATAGGTTTTCTGTAGCTGATTCAGACTGTACTGTATGTTATTCTGAATTTTTGTTTGGTGGGCCATCAGCTGTTTTGCTTAGGATTTTCATCTGACTCACCTCAGCGACCCCGGAAGTTTGCCATGGTGAAAACACGCTTTACGATAACCAGTATTGCAGTTCATCTCTCAAGGATTGCCGTTGGTGATTGCCGCGATGGGATTTTATTTTATTCATACCAAGAGGTACTTCAAAGCTTCTACAGAATTGAGTGCAATTACACAAGTTTAGTCCTGCAATTATTTAAAAAGGCATGGATATATCTAGAAAACTTCAGGAAGAGGAAGGATATGACTTCTACAACTGGGTTACGCATACAACTGTTTTTTTTGGTCATTGTTGTTCTGGCCGAGCTCTGATTCTGTATCATGAGTTTGATTCTTCTATTGTATTTACTGCACACAGGTCTCTCAGCAGCTGGAGCAGTTGTACTGTGATCCCATTCAACAGCTCATCGGAGATTGTGTGCTCATGGATATGGACACCGCTGCAGTCACAGACCGCCGTGGGAACTTTTGCACCTTGACTAGCCTCATTACTCCTGAAGGTGCTTTTTAATCTCTGCTTTGGTGATATGTGTTGTGATTCCAAATTTTGTACTATGGCCCATTACTGGTTGGAGGTTTCAACTTCTGCAATCAAAGCGTTATGCTGAGTCGGTCACATGTGCCTCTGTTGCGCCGCTGTGTTTGTAGAAAGCGTGAGTCCAGAACGTAATCTATCTTTGAGCTGCTGGTACCATGTTGGCGAAACGTTGATGAGGATTCACAAGGTGAGACCAGTCGAACTTCCAGTTGATATGTGATGCCAAAACAAAATTCATGCACATTGCTCAAGAGTCTATAGAATAGCTCACATTGCTGTATATGTCTTAGTTCTCTTTGCAGGTGGATTGATGCAACTCAATCTGCTAGTGGTCATATTCTATATTTGCCTTTTTTTTGCCCTTAGAGCACCGTTCTATGACATTGTCTTTGCTCCTATATGCTGGCGACTCGTTCGAAGTACAGTTTTGGTATTTGCAGAGGGTTTTAGATTAATCACATTTGATATGGCAGGCCTCCTTTGCGTATGAAAGCCCCACAGACGAGAGTATGAAGAATTGTGGTAGCAATGATGCTGTTACTCACTCTACCCATTCGTCTGTGGTTGCCAGTTCCCTTCTGGGTAGTGTATTCATATTCATCAAAGTCACAAGGTAAAAACTAATTCATGGAACATCACTTTCGAAATAATTCTCCGTTGTGAAGGTCTTTCATTTGTTCAGCTAATTTGAGTTGTTCAAGTTCCAACACCTTGAAGCTCAAAACAGAATGTGAAACATTTGTTCACCGTATTCATCCTTCAAATGTTGTTTGCACAGGGAGGAGTACGATCTATTGAAAGCTGTGCAATCACGGCTTGCATTTTATCCTCTGACTTCTCCACTTTTGGGAAACAATCACGATGATTACCGCAGCCAAGGCTGTCCTGTAATTTCCCTCTGACCATTCAACCTTCAATTTTGTTGTTGATGAGATCAATGCCTGTCTTGGAAACAACTTCCTGGTTTCTGGTTGTCATGTATAGAAGTTGGCATGCATTTTGTTCAAATTGAAGCATTCTTTTGTATCTAAAATTTAAACATTGCTTCCATTTAGTTTATGATACATTTAATTCTGTATAGGTTTGAGAAACCGTCTCGTTTGCCGCACTTGACTAATTGCTTCACCTGAGTATTATTTCCTAACATTGTGATCTATTGAAGTGCCTGACATGGTGACGTGTAATGCAGGCCGGAGTTTGCAAAGTGCTAGATGGTGATATGCTATGCCAGTTCCTTGAACTAACAAGCACTCAACAGGAGAACGTATTAACTGAACCTCAGGGTGTCGTTTCTCTTACCGTTCCAAACCCCGGATCGTCTTTCCTTGAACGAAGCCTGCCTGTTGACCGTGTGTTGCGCTTGCTAGAGCGTGTGCACAACTCACTAGCCTGAACTTCGAGTACCCCGTGGAATGGGACAACCGGCATAATATAAAGAAACCTGTAATGAAAAAATGTAGTTTGTGTGCTCTGCTAGTAGTCGAATGTAAATCAGTTCACGGGGTTCTTAACCCAATCACAGTAAAACACTTGTATATGCCTAGAATTTCGGAATTTTTATCATCCTCTAATTTTTATGCTTTCAGACTTCAAAGACTTTGGAGTTGGAGTCTGTTGGTCAAAACTGCTCTGTTCAGAACACATGTTTTATGTAACCAAACTGTTTTCTATTATACGAAGTGAAGAGAGACTTATGGTAACCCTTGTTGCTGGGTGGAGATTAATCATGTGTTCACTTGCATTTAGGCGTATGTTTAACATCTGGATTAATTTCTGTATGTAGACAAAAACTAACATGGTTTGAGGAGTGGCTCTGTTTTGATCCTTACCTGCTGCTAAGTTAGGTTATAATCTCTCCCTTTGGCTGAACCTTGAGCAATTTCCATGATTTGACTTCCGTTTTGCCTCTTCAACTTCTTTGCCTTTGTTCCGTTTGTTTCCCTGATTCAAATTCCAAATCTGGCAGGCTGGTTGGAGCCAGGTTCTGAATCAAGCTTGTTGTGCTGGCCTTCCTACTATATGTGAAGCAGGGTGGTTTTTTATTTGTTCTTTTGTTTTTTTGGTGAAATTTAGCCCTTCCACAGATTATCCTTCTACTCTATTGCATGGTAGTAAAATGGATAATATTCTTAGCCTAATGCACTTGGCATGAACTCGTGGTAGCAATTTTGCACAATAGGTTTCATTTTCTTGAGGCTAGCTGTTTAGTCGACAGTCACAGTCCTTGTCCCAATCCTGTACAGAATTTATGACAGAATTTAAAGACATGGGACCAAAGCATGTAGAGGTGTTTCATGTTAATGTGGTTCATGTTGATATTGCTTTTGCTACTGAGGCAAGATCCTCTGCTATACAAGGAACTGACAGTCCCATGGTTTTGACTCTACCCTGGACAACTTCAGAGGATTGAGCGTCCTAGACTCTGTACCCAGGATATTTCAGTTTGACAAACTTTGAAGTCATGACCAAGAATCACCAAATTGGATTTTTATTGTTGAGTACTTGCATTTTGCCATGCAATTTTATTGCAATCCATTAGGTGTAAAGCACCGGAAGTGCAACTCTAAATTGGGTCATTGACCTTCACATATATTGTTGATTAATTATAGCAATAAGAGGTGGATCACAATTTTATCAAATAAGGTCATTGAAGCATCCAAGTTTAGTGTTGAGTTAGCAAGAGTAATTGAAGGGAGATTTTCCAAGCTACTTGGTTCATAAACCTTACTCCAACCAAGACGGAATTGAGTGGCAGTGGAAGGTTAGGTTTATACAAGGGTAAATTTCAGGGATACCCTTGAAGTTTGCCATATTTTAATAGATACCCTTGCTTTTTCAGAAATATCACAAGCACCCTTGGACCAAAAAATATAGGTGTTTGTTTTGTTGTGCATGCTATTTCCCTTCTTCCTTTGTACGCATGCATAACAAGAAAGAATTAGTATGTGCACAAAGAGCAAAGAAAGTGACATGCACAACAAAACAAATGCTTGAAAATTTTGGTCCAAGTGTACTTGTGAAATTTCTGAAAAAGCAGGGGTATTTATGAAAATTCAAACTTCAGGGGTATCCATGAAATTTACAATCATATGTTTAAGATGTCCAACAATATCGTTCCAATTTTATCAGATGTCTCCAAAGAGACTAATATGTCCAACTAACATGAAAGGCCTGAAAATTTATTGAAGAAATTAAAATTATTAATTAGATATGTTAAGTCACAAAAGACTGAGAAACATATTTCTGATTGGTTTTATACATGCATGTATACATTACACAATTTAATTTTTTTCCACATTAAAATGGCTATAGACACTAGCACATTTGGCTCAAAATGATATTTGTTACAAAATGTGTTGTAATCCAATCAATTTTCTATTTGCTATGATATTCCATTTTTCCTTTGGTGGGCAACTATGATTAATCTTGCAAAACAACAATTGAAATGATGTTTCATTTAATCGGTACTTATATAATAAATCCTCAAGTACATGTATGTCAAGCAATGATAGTTCTCTATTAACACAATAAATTCGACATTCTCTAATAATAAGCTATAACATCAATCATGAATTGTTTCTTTATCACCAAAATTCCAACTTAAAAAATGAAAATCTGAAGTTCAAAAAAGAGGGAGAAGAAGAAAAGATAGTTAAATGGAGGGTGAAAAATCATAGGAAATTCAAGGAGAGGAGGGAGAAGAAAAATTAGGGAAAAGAAGGACAAAAAGTCACCAAAAATAAAAAGAAACACAAGGTGAGCAAGGTCAATTAGTCACATGCAAATTGTAATGTGATTTTCATCATTGAGGTTACCAATATTAACAAAAAATTGTCACTACCTTTTGAGTACACATGTTCACATGGTACAAAATTGAGTCTGTATACTTGTTTTATTATGATGTTGAATAATTATGCTAATTTTTAATTGTAAATTTAAAATTATTGTTCAATAACAAGTTTATTCTAAAGCAACTAAATGCATGCTAATGCTAGGCGCTTTTGCTTGTGATTTACAGTGGCTCAAACTAAAAAAGTGCTTATGAGAATGCAAACAAAAAATGAACAAAAAAAATAGTATAAATGATTGAACCTAATATTTTTAGTCCCCAAGGGACATCTCTAAGTTCACTTGGCACTCTTGAAAATTACCAATAAATGAGGTAATTGGCTATTGGTCACTAGTCCTGACCAAGAAACAAACTTGGACAAAATCTTGTAAGGTAGACACACCCATACCTAACCATTTAAGGGTTTAGGGTACCTTGAGGTCTCGGAAAATTTAGGGAAAAAATCCATAGGAGTAGCCTTTCAACTAGCTATCATGGAACATCATTTTTAAGAAAAAAATATTTTAGAATATTTTATATTAAAGGGAAAAATTACAATTCATAGGGCCCATAAAAGCAACTCTAGAGTAACCTGAAATTGTTTGGATGTGCTCCTACAATGGCACTTGATGGTCTGAGTCCCAACCCTCCCAAACTAGCGACATGTGGCAAGATTTGCTTATGCAAGGAGTGTTCACTGTTCCACTTTGGATTCACAATGAGTGGTGAACACCTCAATCGTAGGGGTTGACTTTGGAGACCAATTGGAGAAAGGTGTGTCTACCTTATTGTAAAGATGCTTCTACTAAAGTAAAGCCCCATTTGCACCTAGCTCTTGATAAAAGTTGTTTTAAATTTTAAAAGTTTGCACGATTGTAGGGGTTGGGATGTTCCCACCTGCAGTATTAGGTGGGGAGGTTACAAGGTCCCATATGACATGTCAGTTTTAGATTTATCATTGCAAAGCGAGGGGTTCCCACCTCCCCTTGCTCTTTTGTAAAACTTAACTTCAGTTGTGTATGTTGAAATTTCTTCTCTCATGTGGTTTATTTGTATTGTCTCCTCTTTGTGTGCGCTGCTCTATGCTCTCCGTCTTTGCTCGCGATCGTGCATTCTGCTCCCGGTATCCTCGTTGTCGCGTACTCATGAGTGCATCCTAGGTGTTGTCGCGGAAGGTCATTGAAAAACCTTCACTCGGGTTTTAGTGATCCGTGGTTGCAATTTCGCTGCTGAATTTGAGGTCTAGATGAGCTGTAATTTGGACGATTGGCGGCCATTTCCTGTAGTTCTTGTTCCAAATTGAGAACCGAGCCAGCGCATACCTTGCGTAAGGTACGCTTTCTTCTTCCCATGATTCTATCTTTCATTATGTGTTCACAATCCGTGACTTCATTTGTATGAATATGCCATTCTTTGGAGAGAGGATGGAGTTGAGAGGGGGGCTATTGTGAATTTTTCTTGAATCCGGTGCCTTGCAAACTTTGTATTGCAGGGTTTGAATTGTGGGAAATCAATGAAAAAATGTAAGGTTTTGGAACCGTATGGGAGAGTATTTGTTTTGTGTTTGACTGAAGAAATCATGCTGTGTTTTGAGTGACGTTCCTCATGCAAATTGGTGCAAGGCGGGCATTTAGCGTTAATGGATTCTAGCCGAGATTCTAAGTTGGCTTTGGTATTGGGAATCTGGTTGCTTGTGCAAGCGTTCATCGCACATGGAAGTTTCATGTTGCCATCTCTGGACGTTGAGGAGGAGGATTTGTGCACTGGTGTGGAGGAAATATTAGACAGTCTTGGAGAGCCAATCTAGGATCTGCTAGCTTTGGTGCGTTTAGGATTGCAAGGCTTTTGTTCCTGCACTCCATTGGTCCTTATGAGTTCAGAACTACGATTTTGGGTTAAACCAAGATCCACCACTTGGTTTTCAAGGTTTGTCATGACAAAATACGATGACACAAGGTGGATTGAAATTTTCCGAATGCCAAAACGGAATGTGTTTGCCTTGGTTGATTTGCTGGCTCCTCAAGTCAGTAGAAAAGACACAAAATATTGTCTTGCCATTTTGATCATTGTACGCACGGCGTGCACCTTGTTCAAATTGACTTGTGGCAAATCACTTCTTGTATGCTCAGAGGTCTTCGCAATAGGGAAGAGCACCATTTGTGCATTATTATGAGACGTTGTCCATGCAATTAATGTGGCTTTGAAGCACAAGATTTGCTGGTCTACAGGTGAGAGACTGCGTTTGACACAACAAAAGTTTGCTGACTTGTGTGGATTGCGTGCTGTAGTTGGTGCAATTGACGGGACACATATCTCTATTGCAAAGCCGTGGTTTTTCCCTGCCAATTACTATTACTTCAAGTCGGGTGGCTACAGTCTCAACTGCCAGGCGGTCGTGGATACCAACAAGCAATTCTTGGATGTCTTCCTTGGGATGCCACAATCTACAAATGACTCTAGAGTTTTAAAAAGATCCTCACAATACGAGATGTCCATCCAACACAACATCTTCAACAACCAACCTGCAGCGGAAGGTTTTAGTCCTTACCTTCTTGGAGACTAAGGTTATTCCTTATTATCGTGGCTGATGGTACCTCACCATAGCACTGGCCAATTATCTTTTGCTAAGTCCCTTTACAATCGAAAACTTAAAAAAGGTCATTGTGTAGTTGAGAATGCTTTTGGCATTCTCAAACAAACTTTCCGTGAGTTGCTAACAAAATTTGAGTTGAATGTGGCTTTTTTACCGAATGTAATACTGTGTTGTGCAATACTGCACAACACCCTTCTAGACTAGTTGCAAGATAAAGTTGAAAACTGGTTGGAAGTGCTACGTTTAGAAGGTTTAGATGGGCAGCACATGAGGGACGTTGGAATTGAAGGTGATGCGCTGCATGAAGCCTTTGAGCCAGTGTTTGTCACAACTGGAATTGAAGCGGCCATTCAGAAGCGTCAACACCTGGGCATGCATTTGTCTATACAAAGGCTGAACCTTCCTGAGGGGTGAAGGTGAGAAAAGCCAGCTCTACTTAATTCAAATTTTTGTTTTTCTAGTGATGCTTGTTATACTTTGCATATGGAACGGGTATTGGGAGTGCACATAGTGTCATTGACACACTTTGCAGAATCATGTGAAATCAATTATAAAACATCAAATGCAATGAATAGTGCTCATAAGTTATTGCAATGTGCAAGCATATGAAAGACAATGAACCATAGCAGTAGCTACTGCGTCTGCATTGAGATGAAGTGAAAATTGCATTGATGGAAAATATAGTGTCCAATTTGAGAGCGTCAATTGCTTCAAACTCTCCGGAATTTGTACCCTAACTGCTGCCTATCCTACTGTGCATGCCAAGGAAATCAACATCGGATGCTGAAGCAGATTTGACTGGTGCCACTACGGCAGTGGAGGTGCTGAAAAACACTTGACTATCGCTACGTCCTTGTGCTCAAGGATACGGCTGCTAATCCATGTCGGCAGCACGTGCAGCCATCGGCAATGTTGCAGTAGCGATCTTGGGCACACCTCTAATTGCAATAGGAAATTTTCAAAGGGGAATTTGGCCCGGGTCCTTGAGGGGGTTGCTTCTTAGTTCTGAATTATTGGGGGGGGGGGGTGCTCTCCTTTCTCGAGGGTGCTATAGTTGTAGGTAGAATTCTGTTTTTCTGTTGTGTTAGTGATGAATCTGGGTGTCTGATGTTGTTGTCGATGAAGCGTTGAAGTGCCGCTGTCGGGTTGAGAGGAACGCGCCTTGGGAATACGCAGGGTGTTTTGCTGCGATCGTGCGTTGTCGACTAAATCGTCTTCAATCTTGATCTTCTCTTCAAATCTTTAGTCTTCAATCTTCCGTTGGCCTATCCTGTGGCTGGCTCTAAGGGTATAAGGGTCAAGGTAGGGATAAAAGCCCACTGGATACGGGATGGGTAGATCAGGACAGCAGACACGAGCTGCTGTCCGTACGACGGGATCCTAAACTCAAATTCACGATTTACTGGCCAAAACTCCAGATCGTGAGAACAGAGCAAGTCTCGACCATGTGGGTGGTCAATCCCACTTTGTCACCACGACAATAAATGGGGTTAAGTTTGGTTTAACCCAAACTGCCCGCAACAAGGTTTACAAAACAGAATGGAAATGAATTGACAAACGAGCCTCCAAAACCGGCTAGGAATAACAAAGCCACATCCCACACATACATAAAAAATAAACCCAAAACATTCCTCTTGAAATCTTCATATCTTCAGATCTTCAAGTTTTCATGTCTTCAAGTTTTCAAGTCTTCATGTTTTAATAAAAATAATGAAGAAAATCACAAATAACAAGTCCTAGAAAAGCAGCGACCTTCTATCTAGTGCCACAGATGGCTCAAAGATTCAAATGCTAAGTATAATAGCAATTTGAAAAGCTCTTCTAACTTTCTAATATTCCTTCAAATTTCAACTCAATTTAACATATTGTCCAAAAGTTATATGGGTTCAAAGTAGAGGCTCTTCTTCCTCCTTACAAACTAAACACTGCCTCTATAAAACTCTATAACTTTTGTTCTATACATCATCCATAGAAACGTGATATTAATTTAAAAAGATGATATTACTGGCTACAACCCATAAAATTTTCACTTCAAAACAAAACTCTGTCCAAAAGCTCTAGTCAATCAAAGTGTGGGTCTCAATTTTTTAGAGAGCACCCAAACCCGCAACTTCTACCCACTATAACTTCTTCAATAAAATTTCAAATGAAATGATTAAAGACAATTTGAAAAGCTATGACAACAAACTATTACTTTTAAAAATTTGAGAAAAAAATCTCATACTGTCCAAAAGTTGTAGCTCTTCAAAGTCTCGGCTTTCTCCTAACAAAAGGGTAGCCACCTCCAAACCTTTACACTTCCATAACTTTCTTGTCCAAGCTTCAAACCTCAAGTTTAAAGACTTTCTAAAAAGCCAATACTAAGATAATCACTCCCTTCAAATTTTGTTGCAAAATGATATACAGATCATAAGTTATGGCTTGTCAAAGTCTTAGCCTTTCTTCATAGTTTGGCTTTTTGACTCCAAAATTCAAACACTCATAACTTTTGCATATCAACTCCAAATCAAATTTGCAAACTCATTTTGGAAAGGTAATCACACAAGAGACAACCTCCTCAAATTTCAATTCAAAATCATGTATACACAAAAAAAAATCTCACATCAAAGTTTTGGGATTTTTTCCCTTCTTCCCACCAACACTCATCTAATAACTAAGGGATCTTTTCTCCATAATTTCGACCCTATCTAAGGTAGGAAAGTGGGGCACATCAGCCCATGCCCTCTCTATCCTAACTCCACCATAAATGCCAAACTCTTTTTCCTTTCATACCTTTCCTATTGACTTCTAAACCCTTAGTATTTTTATTCAAACAAAGGCAAAATATATGAGCCTTCCAAAACATCTAGATAAACATATGAAAATGATTAAATTATAGCCATCGTAAAGTGGCCACGTGCTCTTGCAAGCATATAATAGCGTCAAACGCTTGTCTTCAGTTGCCAAATCGTGGACTTGGTTGGTTGGAGAAGCGGTCGTCTCTGGTCGCCCGCCGGTCCGGGTTCGAATCTCATCGGACTCGTTGAGCGGTGATGACGGCTCACGGCTTGGCAGCTAGTGAGGCAGGAAATTGGCCCAGCCAACCCGCTACCTACCCTCCTGAGCTGTGCTGTGACAAGACGGCGCAGCGCACTGAAATCTATGACCGCTGCGCTGTCACCAAACCGTGGTCCTCACCACGACCACCCCTTTTGCCTCAACTGTTGATTTATTGAAATCAACACAAACATAAATATATAACGAGTATCTTCATGATGGAGATATCTTCATCAGGACACCGCTATCATGGTTCGTCAACTTGTTGAATCCTATATTCAGCACATCCGCAATTTGGAAAAGGCAGCTAGCAATCTCACCTTGCTTAGATACAACGGCTTTTGCAATTGCGTTTACTTCGATTGCATTTGCATACAGATGCTGGTCTTTTTCCCTCAGAAATGTCATGTTCTGTTCGAACAACTTGAATTGAACTTCAATCTTTGTACGTTCTATCTTGCGGTGTGATTGAGCAATCTCTTCCATTTGCTTGGCAATGGCCTCTCCATTTGCCTTTGTTGCATCCGCCAGCAAGGTCTCTTTTTATTGAGATTTGCATTGGTGTGTTACCTTATTGCCTTCCATGGCAAATAATGACGTACTTGAAGAACTGATTATTTGAGGTGTGACTCCAGGGGAAACCATATAATTTGGCCTCAACGGTGGTGTGGCCGCTGACACGAAGGGACAAGATGCAAGGCTAGGCGTGGAGCCAACACTTCATGGGAGAAAGGTCAATACAGGAGGAGAGCGTGGGGGAGTATTAACAAGGATTCCATCAACATGTTCTGTCCTAGTAGTCGGGTCACTAGGATCATCAGACTCTGCATAGGTGCTACCTTCCTCTCCTACCTTGACCTGCTGGTTAGTTCCTTCTAAGTTTGTATTGATTGGTGACAGCGAGACATCCCTAAGGTACATGGGTCAGATCTATGGCCAAGACTCGTACCATTTGTCAATGGCTTGGTAAAACTCAATGGAGAATTGTTTAGGTAGTCCGTTGTCTCTGCATTGCGTAGATGTCATATCCCATTATTCTAGCACAATCCTCTTGGTTTGGTGCAGGTAGTTTGAGATTTGCATGTACTCAGGTAGTATCAGGTTCCACTTTCCCTTGCAAGCTGTTCCGTCACAAGTTAAAAAATGGGTCCACAATGACTAAGTGACAATGACTGCAATGACTAAACAACGACTACAAAATGACTGTAAAATGACTGTATAGTCATGGTTTAGTCATTGTTACTTAGTCATTGTGGACCTATTTTTTTACCTGAACGTCCTGCAACATCAGTGAGTAATTTGCCCTCATCAGTTCTTATGATATGTGCATCCATTTGGTGCTGTCCAATGTCATGAAGTCTCTGCCATCCACCACGTCAAGCTCCTCCAAAAATAAGTCTTGCTTGGCAGATATGAGGGCCAATACTTCCAAATGCACCCAATTTGGGCCTCTCTGTCTCTTCGAGCTCTCTTATTGCTGTTGTTCACATTTTGTGATGTAGGCGTATTTGCAGGTGCAAGGCTGCTAGAAGGTGGTACATGCATAGCCGTTGGGCTGCTGCTAGAGGGCGTCATAGGGGGAAGAGTATCGCTACTGAATGTGGCCATATGCAGTGGTCGAGGCCCCTGGTGTGCAGGCCGTACGCTGCTGGCATGGCCACGCACAAGTGCAGGTGGCCGTCTGAATGGAAAACTAGCTAGCGGGATGCCTGCTGCAAAAGGAAGAGAACAGCATATTATGAGATTCCATAGTCGCAGCGCTCTTGATGCATATTACTTATTGCATCATCGAAGGGGGTTGGGTGTTTTGCAGGTGCGGTTTAACCATAGCAATTGAGCCCAAATTTTTACAACATCTTCTTAGTCATACTACTTCTACTGCGAAAGGACCTCAAAGAAGAAGGAATTTTGACGATCATGAATGTATGTAGTATTTGCTAAAGGATGAGTGACCACATCTGGCTATGAAAAATATGACTAAACCATATGAGAGTTCTGAATTTTTGCAAGTGCTTCTATTCATGACGTCCTTATGACCATCATCTCCAATTATGCATAATCCAAAAACAAGTTTTGAAACAATGAACTTACCTTTTAGTGGCAGTCCGACAAAGTGAGGAGCCATGGCGGTTGGCCGCGCCGGAGTGTTATATGCTTGGAGTTCAAGTGATTCTCCATGTCAAGAAGCATTCAAAGTCCTGCTCACATTGAGAATGGACCACACGCAAATCAGACATCTTGAAGCAGCAGTACGGTCAAAAAAGTTGTGCGATTGTGAGAGTTTTCCTGCATAGAAAGGCAGCTTGATGACTGCATGGAGTTCCTTGTATCTCTAGTGCTGTACCATTGGGTATTCAAGATTACAATGTAACATCATCCTTTGGTAGTTTGTTACTACTTACTCCTTGGAGATACCAAGCAATGTAACTTGATCTATGCAAGGCAGGACAATGAGCTATGCTGATCTAGCATAAACGTTTCAAAACTGGGAAATCCAATTGTAGTTCATGATGAACCTACATTCTTTCTCAGTTTTAGTACTTGACCTTTCAAACTTTTTTTACGCATTGATTATACAAGTTTATAAGAAGCAACGAGTCCTTTAACCGAAATTGGGCCATGGCCAAGGGCTAGGCTGCGGAGCGCAACAAAAAACAAAAATCTAGATAGATTTTTTTTGATCTTTGGCCTAATTTTGCCTGCTGCTGAAGTGTTTGATCTACTGTAATGCCAACTGCACTGAATGAAATTCAGAGAACAACAATACTACAATGCATTCCTCTTATGTATGCCACTCTAGCAATGCAATGCAAAAATTGAAAGAGAAGAAAAAGTTCTAGTAACATACCTGCCTACCAAAACTCCTGAATGCAGTGCTTAATTCTCTGTCAACGGTAGCAGCCAAGCACACCGCAGAGGAGGCCCGTTCTTGTGGACATATACACGAGGTGCCATCCGCCTTGTATATGCGCTGTTGAGCTAGCCCTACCAACGCCAATGAAGTAAAACCGGAAGTTACGGGATTTTCATAAGATTGCTCTTCCGTAATGGACTTCCACATGTGACACTACAAATGAGCACCTCGCAGATCCCGCCTTGCCTTCAAATGTCCATTTTTGACTAGATTTTTAGCTTCTTAAAGTTTGCATGTTAACTCTAGCTTTTTGGGAAATTATCTCATGCTTTCCGATAGTGCTGGTCTTATAATTAAACTAGCTTTGCATCCACCTAGGCTCGGGGTCTAATACCCTGGCCTGGTCTTAACACATGCGCCTTAAACCACTTAAAACAAGGGTATTACGTAAACGTTAAGTCCAAGTGCGAATAGACCGTAACTCCATTTTGTGTATGCAAAGTATTTTCAAAAAAGGCTTGTACACACATATTTAAGTTTCACAATTTTCACAAGGGAATTAATCCCTAAGCGTCTTGCTAAGAAAATTTAGCATACCTCCAGTATGGAACCTTCACCACATTCTCTTAATTTTTAGAAAGTTGAACAAGTACTCACACAATCCAAACCAGACATTCTATACCCAACTATAAATCAAAAGTTTAAGGCTACTCTGCTTCCAAATCCAAGCAAATTTGCAAAATCCCTACTGTTGAGAATCTCATATTTGTTGATTTTGGTAGCAATTCACAATATGGATTTTGGATTTTGATTTGATTTTTTCTCAAAAAAAAAATTACCTAATGGTTGATCCCATGAGACCGTGTCTAGCTATACTTGATCAAAAAAAAAAACTCCTCAAATGGGAAAAAACTCCAAAACTTATGGTCATTCAAAGTAAGTGGATCTAGCTGGCTCACTACTTTAGAGCTATAAAACCTTGTCCAATCGAGAGAAAAAAAGTGATACATCACCAACCTTCTCCCTTATACATGAAAGTGTGGGCTTCAAACCCATCCCATTCAAAATTTCTCCATCCACAATGCAATGTACAATGCTTATATACACTTCCACTAATAGTTTTAGTATTAAAAATAGTAAATTCCAATGTTTGGGTGCAAAATCTAGAGGCTTCAAGGAACAACAAGCCGATCCAAAAATTTTGTAGGACTTTTAGCTCCATGTGGACTTGAGTGGCAAACCAAAACTTGAGCATGCAATGCCTTATTTGGTCTACTTTTACACCTCCAAGAACCCCATTTGGCCATATTGGGCTCTTTGGTCCTTTAGGGGTTAATATGCATACCACACCTTCTTGACTATCCCACCACACCCTAGGGTAAATTTTAGATTTCTACCCTTCAAAAAGCTGAATTTGAGAATTTGGAATTCAAATTTGGACTGAGAGACCTAGATTTTGTCTAGAACCATAAAAAAATGTTATAATAGAACAACACCTAATGAAAAAGCTTAGCTTGGGGGAAAAGTACAACTTTTACTTTTGTTTATAAAAAAGATAAGCTTTTTCATTGGGTGTTGTTCAATTAAAACATTTTTTGTGGTTTTAGACAAAATCACGGTCTATGAGTTCAAATCTGAATTTCAAATTCTCAAATTCAGATTTTTGATGGTAGAAATCTAAAATTTACCTTGGGGTTCGATGGGATAGTCAAGAAGGTGTGGTACACATATCAATTTCCTTTTCACTATCCAATATTCAAACTTTTGGGAATGACAAAAAAAAACTCCCTCCGTCCCAAAATGATCTTCATGTTATACAAAATGTTATAAATCAAGCTCAAAAAGAAGATTTTTCAATTTTTTTGGACCTATGAATAGAATTTGATGTCCTCCTATTGTTTTGAAATTTTGAGTTTCAAATTAGTTTTCAAAATGTGATTTCAAAATGCTTGAAAACTGAAATTTTGAGGCATTTTTGAAAAGTACCGGTGGCCACTCATTTGATGGCATGGGATTGGTTAGTATGCCCATACTTTTGGACTATGTGCAAGTGTTGCTAGCTCCTTTCCTCCTACAACAAGATGATCATTTTGGGACACTAAATAAAGGTCAACATGAAGATCGTTTTGGGACAGAGGGAGTAAACAATCTCTCAAAATAAGATAACTGGTCACCGGGAAACCCGGGACACCGAGACACCGGGAAATGAATAAGGAGCGGGGCCCAGTGGCCCACCACCCTATATACGAAATAGCTCTTTGCCGGTGCCGACGTGTGAACGCAACCCGACGCCAACCCGACGCCGCTTCCAGAGAATCGGTTCTTCTGCTTCGCCACTCGACTCTCTCACGATTGAAGCGCGACGAGCTCTCGCTTGCCACACACTCCTCTCACAACAACTAAGCTTACTCCTCTCCCAAATTCCTCATTCTAACTTAGTTCTACTACACAATCAAACAAACCATCACAAACAAACTCAATAAATCCTCTTCGGTATTCCGAAAACCCATCAACCCATTCCACACGTGGGCTCCCTCATCATCAGGTACGCCATTCTCTCCTCCCGTTTTTCCAAGTACCTCAATTCAAACACCTCAGTTCCCAAATTCCACACCCGCCGGGTTTCCTCTTCCGAATTTTAGTTGAAATTCTGCGCAATTGAGTTGTTGTGAGGATCGGGTGGTCCCAGATTTGGTGCGTGGGAGATTTGCTGTCTTTTCTGTGAGAGCTGAATTCGGAGAGGTTTGTGTGTGTGTGCAGTGATAGCCATTATGGTGGTGGTGGCGGCACACGCATCGGTGGGGGTCGCCATAGCCGTGGTCACCGCAATCTCGGTGTCAAGCTCGGGACGCATTCCAGGGCATGTGAATTGTGGAGTAGCAGTCGGCTATGGCGCGCAGCGAGGGTTGCGAACGAGTGCAAATTCGGTGCGTAGGGCGATTCATCTGAGTCCTGGGATGGCGAGGATGGCGAGGATTCCGAGGAAGAGGCGTCAAGCAATGCTGCAAACGCGGGCTGAGCTTAATGATAATCAGAGGGAGAGTTTGCAGCTCTACAGCCAAATTGAGAGGTCAGTGCTCTTCTTCTTCACAGAACATTTTGTAAGTTCTACTTAGTCTTTTTAGGGTTTAAGGCAAGAATCCTAGATGTTTATAGTGTTTGAAATTATGTTTTGAAAGGGTGGAATTGGCCATTAGCCTTCCAAAGTGGTTATTCTATTTTGAGATTAGGCGCTACAGTAAGTAGTGCATTTAGGTTGCCTTCACAATTAGGTTTGCCTTACCTTGGAACATTTTATCTTGGAACATCGAGGCTTGTTTCCACTTGCTCTTATGAGTGGTGTGAGGTCCAAACGTCATTGTTTGGAACATAAGTCTTGTCCATGGGAAGGTTCACACTCAAGGTTTGTTTGGTATTTTAACTTGCCATGTTAGCAACCTAAATGTCCATGTTAGCGGACAAGATAGTGAAATTTTGGGGCTTACTTCAAGGGTGGTACCAAACTTGTTCAGTAGAGGAACACTCTTGAAATGGCTCACCCAATGACTAGATGACATGGAAGTGGTCCTAGCGGATGAAACACTAGACTGTGCGGCAATTTTTGGGTTAAGCCGGCTGCTAGTTTGAACCGGGGCTTAGGTGAGTATGAGATGGTCAATTTTAATTGACATTCCCACTTGAGTTAGTAATAAAAAACTAAACCTAGTTGGGAGGGTTGGTGGTAGTAGATAGCATTGGTTTTTGTATGTAGAAATTGTAGTGAAGTATGACTTGCATAAATGATTATTTGCTTGTTAAAATCTTAAAGTCCAAAATCAAGGAAAAACAAAGATTTGATAGTACTCACCATGGTATTATGTAAAATTGGTGAGGATGGTGGATTAACTAGTACTAGTGGCTTGAACTCTTGCCAATAGTGTGAACAACAAGTACCAAAAGTACTATTCATCCTTGCTAAATGGAGCTGACAACATCTACAAACTCTAAGTACCCTTTGTGCACCTACTTTGTTATTCATGACAAAAATCATAACTTTTTACTACAAGCAAGTGGAAACATGCCTTTACGTCATGCCTTTACGTCATGACTCATTGCTTGGCCACTTGGAGGCGCATGCAACTCTCTCTAGATACTAGGATTTCACATGGTTGACAATCCAGACGTTACTAATATGTTTTTTCTGCAGCTTTTTTGTTGTTGCAAAATATTTATTGCTATAATTTTGATGAAAATTATTGTAGTATCAGTAAGTATTTATATAGTGCAAAATGTCAAGAAATTAGTGTGTGGGGCAACTTAAATGCACTATTTAGTGTATTGGTAATTCGGTATCTATAATCATGGATAAATTCTATTTTTTTGCTGTTTTTATATGTTACCTTCTGGTTGACTGAAAATTCTACCTTCTTTCGTCTTTGTTGTTGTTGTTATTGTTGTGGTAGCATGTGATTGAATGGGATCTGGTGGGGAGTTAGGGTGATTGCAGACACAGCGCAGAGAACCACTGGTGGTGACATGGATCCCGGAAGATGGAAAGACATTCAGGTTCAATAATAAGCCTTTAATCATAAAATCTCTAAGTATGCTCTCTTTTACTGAAATTCACTTTTATTGTACGTCTCTGTATTTTCACTTCAAACGCAAACTTCATTACTATGACCTTCCCTGAACTGACATCCTAAAATATCCTACACTCTTACTACACCATCATTGACAGTAGAATTTTTTCGTCACATGTTCAAATTATGTCGTAGTGTAAAAACGTTGAGATTGCAGGTGGGAAGGTATTACATAGGATTGAGTGCATGCTGTTTTTTGCTAAAATGGTAAGAATGTGGGGGCTTGGTTTAGGGCTCATGGGTGCTTACACCAAGTAAGAGAGAAGCTGTGGCCGTAGTGCACTTCATAGGTGGAGTCTTTGTTGGAGCAACACCGCAGTTGACATACCGGTTGTTCCTGGAGCGTCTTAGTGAAAGGTATTTTATTTTATTTTATTTTTATCATTTTCTTCATTTCTAGTTTAACCTGCCAATGTTCAATCTCATCATGTACTTTTTTTGCAGAGGCTATGTTATTATAGCAACGCCATACGCTAGTGGATTTGATCACCTAAGGATTGCGGACGAGGCGCAGTTCAAGTTCGACCGTTGTCTACGAGCTTTAATGGATGACTACAAATATCGGCCTCTGGTGCAGTGCCTCGGTCTTCCCCTTCAATTTGATCCTTGTTTTTTCTTATGCTTATTATGCTACTGCCCGCAAGTTTACCTCTTAAGTTAAACAATACTGTTCTTTTGACATATGATAGGTGGAGGACATGCCTGTTTATGGAGTTGGCCACTCACTTGGAGCGTTGACTCAGCTTCTCATAGGTGAGGTGTTTTTTTTCGGTCTAGTCTCTGCTAAAGTCCTTTAGCATGCAAGTTTTCTGTGTCACTTCACTTTTATGTTCCACTTTTGTAACGTTCATGCTGTTGTGGTGTAACAAAGGTTTTATTATGTAAAAGAGCATAACTTATGCACTGGACTTCAACTGTTCCAAAAAGTGAAACTAACTATTTTGATAGCCTTGTTATTTCTTTTCATTTCGATAGTTTGCTGCTGTATTGATTTGCTGGTCAACAAGAGCATGTATAAAAATTGACCGTGTTTTCCTTGTTTATGGTGGTTTCAAGGATACACTTTGATTTCTAGGACTGTCTTTGTCTTTGCAGGAGCAAGGTACGCAGTACAACGGAAGGGCAACGTAATAATATCTTTCAACAATAGGGTAAGCAACTTCAAAAAAATAAATTAATCTGCTTTAGTGTTTAGGGACATTGTGCAGTTGGTCATCATCTACTAATTAGGCCCTGTGCTTCTGACCGAACAGTCAGCAAGCGATGCAATACCTTTTCTCTCGCCGATGGTAGCACCTATGACGCAGAACATCGGCCCACTTTTGTCACAGTTAACGTCATCACCAGCAATTCGCCTCGGGGTACGTAAATTTTTTAAAGTATTGTTTTTTTTTTATCGTTCTTTAATTCAAGTGGGTAAGGAGAAGTTGTGGCATAGTTGGGATGTTTGAAAAGATGTTACAGATGAAAGATGACATGGTAATGAAGAAGCAAAAAGTTCTTCTTTGGGACTCTGTTCCTTGAAAGTCCATGAAGTAGATGATAACGAGAACGTCTCTATCTGTTATTCATACAATTTTCTCCATGGTCATTGTTTTGTTTGGGTGGGGTTTGCAGGCAGAAGTTGCGTTGAAAAGACTGAAGGATTTTGGAAACATAAGCCCGCCCATGTTCAAGCAGGTCATGCCGTTCTTAGAACAGCTACTCCCATTGTACGAGGACTTCACAAATGGGAAAGATAAATTTATCCCTGCTCCTGCGGAGACAGACCGTCTGGTAAGTCCCTAAGACCGCGTCCAAGCATGAAAAATACAGGTCTGGATGTTTGAGATTTTATGAATGAACTTGACATTATATGTCCATTAACTTTTTTGAGCTTCCCGCTCTCAAAGAAAAGTTAGCTTTCGGGGTTTTACATGATTTCTCTGTAGGTTGCCATATTTAACTGGGATTTTAAACATGAGCTCGTACTTTGCAGATTAAAGCATATTATGGTGTGAAGCGGAATCTACTGATTAAGTTCAAGGACGACACTATTGACGAGACGCCTCGCTTAGCACAGATCTTAGCCCAAAAATCAGCAGTGAGCACCTTTCTCGACCTCACGTTGCGAGCTTTACCTGGAGACCATGCTCGCCCTTGTCTACAGGTAAGACAAACCCAGTCCGAGTGAGAATCCAAGTACTAGCTAGCTTAATCTCCAATGCATAATTCTATTTATTTAGTTTAATTTCTAATGCAGAACTTGGAAGCTAAGGTTTTGGCGAGAGATATATGCACACACACATGTTTATATACATGTTTATATACATGTTTATATATATATACATACATACATAGGGAAAATTTCATGAATACCCCTGAAGTTTGCATTATTTTCATAGACACCCCTGCTTTCTCAGAAATTCCACAAATACCCTTGGACCAAGAATTTTAGGCGTTTTTTTTGTTGTGCACGCCTCTCCCCTTTGTCCTTTGTGCGCACGTTGTTTCTTTTTTGTTTTATTACATTCCTTGTTTCAACATTGGTCATGAAGAAAGTATAAGCACAACAAATAAATGCCTAAAAATTATGGTCCAAGGTTATTTGTGCAATTTCTGAAAAAGCAGGGGTATCTATGAAAATATTGCAAACTTCAGGGTTATCCATGAAATTTTCCCATATATATATGTATGTTTGTTAAGAGTTTGGTTCCAAAGGTTTGTGACATGCTCGGCTGTGTTTGTGCAGGTTTTTCCTGAATTACCTGAAGAACTCACAACTACACTCAATCGAGGCACTGAGATGTTTTCAAGCATGGCAGCGGGTACTCCTTGGGTAGATCTTGCTAAAGGATTTGGTATAAATCCTATAGCACAAAAGCGTCGAGCTGAAACAATAGCTAACATTGAGAGCCTTGTAGACGAAATCTCTGCTTGGATTGCTGCTTCACCCAAGGATACTGACCGAGCGCTGCTGAGGGGGGATTATACGAGCTGAAAGCACCTTTAATGGGAGGAGTAATTAAATGAGACCAAGCACATTGGTTGCTTACTTGTCCAATGGTAGAACACGTTTAACTAACACTGGTGCTGTTTAGATCGAGAATGAGGTAATGTTCTTATACTAGGTACTCGAGCCACCAATTCCGGGGGGCCATTGTAATCTGAAGTGTACATTTTTGTACAAAGAAAGCCATTTTCAGTTTCATGATTTTCTGTGAAATCTTGTGCATTTGGTGTAGCAAACTTGGTTAGAGCAAAAGGGTTTGTGAAAGTTAAACTCTACTTTTAAATGGAGATATATGTTTATTTGTTGTTGTGATTCTGCTTGGCATATAGACAATTGACTGTAGAATTCTTGTTATCTGCTCCAATTTGATGCCAAAAGAAAAGTATGTAATGACACTTGTGTGGATTGATTAGAAGGAGAAGTTCAGATTGAAGCTTTGTACAGTACCAGGAGTCATTCATGTGGTTTCTAACTGTTTGAATTGGTTTTCATTTTAATAAGTTTGATTTCTTTTTTGGTAGCTCTTGTCTTTGTTTGATAGAACTTCAACACATTATATTTGGATAGTGTCTAAATAAATCAAGTCATGAATTGTTGAGGTCTAAAATATATGAAGTAATGGGCTCTAATCATGATAGGATAAATGGTCAATTGAGCATTTAGGGGTTAAAGTCAAACAATTTAGTTTGAATGTCAAAATGACTTTTTTTTATACAGAAAACATCCCAATTGTGCCAAGAAACAAAATACAAATATATTATTTATTGCTTTAATATCCCATATACAATCAAATGATAATCATATGAATTGCACTTACTTCACTATTACTACTGACAAATGTCAACAAACACAAACTAAGAGCATCTCCACTATATACTAGTAGTGGTTAGAATGACTAGAATACACCTTTTTATTGTGTATTGAAAAGATTTTGAAATCCAAGTTGCATTTAGAAGGGCATTCTTGAAAAAAAAAACACCTTGAGTGGGTTGTGCAAGGTGTTTTGAAGATTTGCCAAGCTTGTTTGGAGGCCAACAACTTACTTATTTCTTTCTCTTGTAATTGTTGCCCAACTAAAAGTTGATGCAATTAGGAACAACGTTGTCATAATTAATCATGTGACTCTCTTTTTAGGTGTTGACTTATCCTCAAACCACTTAGAGTAACCAAACTTGAACCTTTGCCCCAAAATTTCTTGCCTTTATTCCTAAGACAAGGTACAAACTTCACCATCCCAATGAACTAGAGATAATCTAAGGGGCAGTTCACATCACACCCCATGTCCCACCTTTAGAAGTCCCATTGCAACTCCAGATCCCAACTTAGTTGAATTATTAACCCCTAAAGACCAAGTTTCCCCTCAGGGGACAAATGGGATTTCAAGCATGTGCTTACAACTAAACTACTTTGTATGATTTTTTGAAACTTTTATAGGATGATGGGGAATTCAAAGATCTATGTGGGCATCTAATTTTTTCCTCATTCCGACATTTATCAAAGAAGTTTAAAATGAATTTACAAGAATTTTTGTTTGGTAGGCAGTCCAAAAACTTCTTTAAAAATTTCATTTTTTTAAAATAAAAATTTGAGGTCAATTCTTTAGACTTACATATATGTGGGAAGCTTTGAATCATTCAATTCTAATCAATGAAATGAAAGTTATGAGAAGTTTTAGTTTGATGGTAGGTGTGGAAAATCTCAAAACTATGCCTACCCGCAAACTAAAACTTCTCATAACTTTTATCTCATCAATTAGAATTGAATGATTCATAACATTCAGTAGCCTGAAGAGAGGTTGCCTTTCCCTCTCTTCAGGTATCATCCACAAACTTCATTTGACCAAAAATATAAAAAAAGTTTTTTTTTTTTTTTTTTTTTTTTTTTAAATTTTTTTGACATGGTAGGCCCTCACATCAACGTCTGTGCACTAAACTGAGCCTCTCTCTCATAAACTCTCTGACAATTTCAGCCAAGTGTCCCCATAGCTAAAGATGGATGTGGAAGATTCCACACCTTTTCATCTGGAGGGAGGCGCTGCCACCAAGCGCTACTGAACATTACGTTCAAAGCTTCCCACATATACGTTGGTCTAAAGAACTAACCCTAAATTTTTATTTTTAAAAAATGAAAATTTTAAAGAAGTTTTTGGGCTGCCCGCCGAACAAAAATTCCCATAAATTCATTTTTAACTTCTTCAATAAATGTTAGAATGAGGGAAAAATTAGATGCCCACATAGATCTTTGAATTTCCATCTTCCATAAAAGTTTCAAAAATGTACACAAAGTAGTTTAGTCATAAGTACATGCCTAAAATCCCATTTGTCCCCCGTAAGGACAAGTGGTCCTTTAGGGGTTAAAAGCAACAAGCAATTCCAAAGGAAGTCATGAGTATTATATGCAAATACATTAGTGGTGTTTGGACTGAAAGTTGGACCTAGCAAAATGGTCAACCCAAACCTTAAGTGAATTCCCACCTTCTTTAGCACTAAAACTTCAAAAAAGTATTGCCATGTAAGCATCCAAGACAAGGGACTTGAAACATAGTGTGAATTGCCAAGTCCCAAGTTTTGACTTTACACCAATAAGATTCTTAGATTTCAGTGGGGCTTAGGACGTGAGACATAGTGTGAACCGCCCCTAAGTTGTACACAATAATTTTAAGGAAATCTTATTGCATTATCAATACTCCTAATTTTCTAATTAAGACATATTCGTTAGCTAGTTTTTGTTTACTATTGCATTAAACCCTTCAAAAAAAGATAAAAGAAAAAAAACAGGTAGTTTTGGATTTGGAATGTGAGCGAGTCAGCATTGACTTCAGAAACCAAGCATGGCCCTTTGAATGCAAAAGGCCATGTGCGACTACCACGCAACCCCCGCAGTACACAACTCTGCACGCTTGCGTGAAGTAAAAGTCAAGCCTTTGAGAATCATGTGCAATTCCAAAGCCGCGGTCGAGCTTCGACGTGAATCTCAGAACTTCGCCTTCCTCAATCCCATCAGTAACAAACTCAACATGCTCCAGTAAGTTAAATACACAAAGCAATCACAAAGTAATCACAAAGCAATCCATGGAGAAGCCAAAACCTCAACACCCAACGTCATTGATTGCAAAACTGCAGATGTTCACCTCCAAACCCACCACCCAAGTTGTGAAAAATGCACCAGAAACTGAAGAAACTCCAGAATCTGTGCGAACTTGTTATGTTAGCAAGCTGAGAAACAATCCTCGTTGACGGCAACGAAACTTGTTTTGAGTAATACTATTGTCAAGTTGGGGTATAACTTACTGTAATTTCATTCGAACTTATTTTGGCAACGAAGGTCGTATTATACTATACTACTATCCCTGTGGTCCCACTAGCGTATCACTGGGTGTGGTGCGGAGAGAGTGGGAGTGGTGGGCACTATGAACAGCGACATAAGGTTTGGTGAAGAGGGTGGAGGAGGAGGTGGAGGAGGAGATCAAGAGCCTCTTCTCTCTCAAATGGCAGCAGCAGCAAACGGACGTGGTTTTGCCAATGGCCGAGGAGGGTATACCACTTTGGCCATGGACCAACCGTCGCCGCTCTTCTCCTCCATTGCTGCTGACGAAGCCTCAGATGTCGACAACGTGTCTGGCAAAGATGCCGGTGCCCTCTTCGTTCTTGAGTCTAAAGGTAAAACTTTCTCTCTCACCATTCCACTTGCAAGCCTTTCAAACATAGTTCTACGTAGCAGCAATCTCTGTCACTCCAGCAGAGTTTGCATCATTCACTTGAGAGAATTTGTTAAAAATTGATGCTAAAACTGTTCGAGTTTGTCATGTGTATGTAAGATTTTGCGTTGAGAAGAGAAAATTTTGTGTTGGAGTTTGTGGTTAGATTCAAGTTAGCAAGCATCCTCTCTTCCTGGAGCCTTGAAATGGCTATGGAATTTTTCTTAGTTGACTTTTGCCATGTATGTTTTGAAGAGTGCCAGTTTCAGTACAAGGTGATGCTTTCGGTTTATTCAGCTTTAGGGTTAAGGCAGACGATACTATTGGCGTCACTTTAAGTCTCTCACCATTCACTTGCCAAGGCTTTCAAACGTAGTTCTACACCCGTTCAATATCTGTCACTCCAGCATAGTTTGCATCATTCACTCACTTGAGAGATTCGCTTAAAGAGATGGTCGAGCTTGTCGTGAGTATATAAGATTTTGCGTTGCCATAGTAGAGACAAGAGAAAACTCAGTGATGGAGTTCGTGGTTGGGCTCAAGTTAGCAAGCAACCTCTCTTCCTGGGGCCTTGAAATGGCTATGGAACTTCTTAGTGCATTTTTGCCAGTTTCAGTACAAGGTGATGCTTTCAGTTCATTCAACTTTAGGGTTAAGGCAGAGGATACCATTGGCGTCATCACTTTAAGGAGTTTAACTATGTTTACGATTCATGTGGTTCCTGGAGATCTCACGGTTTTAAAGATCTTAAGAGCATCTCCGGCAACCCTTAAATGTCCCCTCTCCTCTAATTTTTTGGATTATAAGCAATGAATTCTAGTGTGTATCAGCCTCCTACCTTTACTTTCCCCTTCAAATAAGCCATATTTGAAGGGGTCACTAAACTCTCTACAAGCTATATTTTCTCTTGGGATTAGCAAGTCGTCATAGCTTACTTATTGCTTTCGGAAGTTCCTTGACTTGTGACTAGTTGGCAGTATATTTAGTGAGTTACAATGTTGAGGATACAAGTGGTCATCCCCTCTTAAATAAATAGATTTCAAATGAAAGGACCTCGGTAATTTGAGGGTTGCAAACTCTTAGAGAGATTCTGGGGTGCAACAGCCAAATCCGTTGAGATTAAGTCTCTATCAGTATATGTGAATTCCTTACGTAACATCCGAATGGGAAGTTATAGATAGACCACCATTGCAGGCCATTGATGTATGTATAGCCAAGTCATATTGCTAGCTAACAAGTCCAGTTAAGTCTAGTAACAGATAAGTCACAGATAAGTTGCCCTTGGTCACCAGGGTGGGTATTATAAGAGACAGCTTTAGTATCCTCAGCCTCATTCAAGTTTTCTCAAGGGTTTTTTCTTCACATTGAAATCCACATGTACGACAGTAATCTGAGTAGAGCACATGCTCTTCTAGATTTTTCATGAAGGATATGCTCTCATAAACCCTATTTTTTTCTGTTTGGCGTCGTTTTTGAGGGCTTGGCTGTTGTTGTTTGAGTTGCAGGGACATGGATGCACGCGGGATATCATTTGACGACAGCCATCGCTGGGCCATCGTTGCTCACCTTGCCATATGCCATTCATTTCTTGGGATGGGGCCCTGGATTACTGGCGCTCACCATCGGTGGAGCTGTGTCCAGTTACGCTTACTGCTTGTTGTCTAAAGTGTTGGAGCATTTTGCTGCTCAAGGGCAGCGATGCCTCCGGTTTCGAGACCTCTCCGAAGTCGTCATCGGTATGAGACTTTCTATATGTATAATAGATTAAGTGTCTGGTCTGCAATAGTTGTGTCTGTCCGTCAAGCAATTTAAGTTATAAGCATGGTTAAGCATGGATCGAGAGCTCATGTTTTGAAGGTTAAGCATGGATCAAGAGCTAAGTCGTGAAATCGAAAACTCAAGTCTTGAATTCGAGAGCCCAAGTCAATGGCTACTGTGTTCATAGGACACGGGTCATACTAGCTACACATAATATCCCAATTCTTGCATCAAAGATGTAAGGCAGAGAATAATCTTTGCGTTTTGAGAAATTTGGCGACATTTTTGGGTACAAGCGTGTATGAAGGCCAAACAAGTGTATGAATATATGAGATGCTTTTTGGTTACTGGGGTCAGTTTAGGAGACTAAGGTAACCTTCTCCATACCTGAGCATTTTAGGGTTTAGGGTACTTCAAGGTCTCGGAAAAGTCAAGAAGCAAATTTGTAGGGTTAACCTTTCAACAAGCTGTATCATGGAGCGTTATTCTTGTGGAAAAAAGTATTGTAGAATATTTTATATTAAAGGGCAAAGTTACAACTCATAGGGTCCCTAAAAGCAACTCTAGACTACCCTTGAAATTGCTTGGATGTGTTCCTATAATGGCACTTGATGGTCCCAATCCCAACCCTCCCAAATTAGCTCTTAAGCTGACATGTGACAGGATTTGCTTATGTAAGTGGCATTCACTGCTCCACTTTGGGTTCACAATGAGTGGTGAACACCTCAAATGTAGAGTGTGGCATTAGGGAGCGGTTGGTATGGGGAAGGTTACCTTAGACCAGGACTTCAACAGTTTCTATATCATGTACCTTTTATCCAATTTTCATTATGGATAAAAATTAGGTCCTTTTTTGGAGTGTTGAAATGTGGTTCTAAGAATTGACTGTTGGGGTTTAACTGGCAGGAAAAACGTGGACACGGTATTTCGTGACACCTGTGCAGTTCGGAGTCTGTTTTGTGACCCTAATTGGAGTGGTCTTGACTGGGGGTTATGGCTGTAAGGTGAGAATCTTAAACCCTAATTGCATCCCTTATCTTATCTTAGAATTTTTAGCAACTGTGCTCAGATCACTGGAGGATTGCCCAATGGATGTCCTGTCATCGCCTTCAGACAATTTTAAAGGAAAACTAAGATTTGAATGCCGTTTTGGATGTTGTGTGAATGCAGCTCATATATCAGGGGCTAGTTCCACATGGCCCAATTCAGCTGTGGGTATTTGTGGCCGCTTTTGGTGCTGTGATGATGGTTCTAGCACAACTGCCATCCTTTCATTCACTGCGATATATAAGTCTCGTTTCTCTCGTCTTGTGCTTGACATACAGTGCTTGCGCTTTGGCCGGGTCCATTATTGCAGGTCTGGCTCTAGAACTTCTCAAAAGGCTCTCCCACTGCATTTGAAACTTGTCTAAAGTAGTGAATGTTGGCCTTTGAGTGTGTTTTTATGTTTAATCAATTTCGTGTTCTATGTAGAATATTAAGTCTTGAACTGAGAATGTCTTATGCTCTTCCTTGACAGGGTTTAACCCAGACGCTCCCCCGAAGCACTACAGTGTTGAAGGCAGCCCCATTCACAAAACTTTTGGAGTCTTCACAGCTTTGTCAGTTATGGCTGGGGTATATGGTGTGGCTCTCGTCCCTGAAATACAGGTATACTGTCTTGTTAACCCCTAAAGGATGTTGCTGTATTGTATACGTTTTCTTGTGTTGTATACGGATGGGGTATTTGGATGGCACATAAATTGCATTGGAGCTGTAAAATTTAAGCCAAGTCTTGAATATACTACCGGTCACCTAAAATTTTTTGGGAAATTTTGACATTTGTCATAAAACCATTTCCTCAAGTACTAAATTGTCCTCGTATGAATACGGCCAACACTTTTGGTAGGCAACATCCTTAAGGGGTCCTGAATGCTCCGGCCACAAGTGGTCATCTCCATATTTTTAAGGAGTTGATATAAACCAGTTCAGAAGCATCAAAGTAGGTAATTAAAAGCACCTATGTATTATGAAAAATACATTTTAAGCAATTTAGGGTTACTGTTCAAGAAAATCTTCAAGGCAATGTATCATTTTGCGTCCTTTGCAGTTGGTACGCGTTCACTATCTTGCACTTTGTAGTACTATGCCTAGTTGACTCTCATGTTGGACTTCTGTGACAGGCAACTGTGGCACCTCCTGTAACAGGAAAGATGGAGAAGGGTATTGCCTTGTGCTACACAGTTGTATTTGTCACCTTCTACCCTGTGGCCATCTCTGGCTACTGGGCATTCGGTAACCAAGCCCAGGGCAACATTTTTGATAACCTAGTTCCTGATGACGGTCCAGACCTGCTGCCACAATGGCTGGTGGGCATTGCAAGTATCGCTATTGTCGCACAGCTCCTTGCTATTGGTTTGGTAAGTCTCAAAAAAGCCCTTCTGTTATAACACACGAGAAACCAACTTTTTATACTAGGTAAGCTTTGAACAGGTCATAAATGGATTAAATGTCACTAGCTTATACATACTTAGAATCTGTTAAAATGCGAAAATGTGCTCTCGCTGAAATGTTAAAGCCTACCCATAGTTTCACTCACCCTATGAGATTCGTCTGATATCCAAACGACACGTGTTGGAATCTTCTAAAAACTGGGGATAAGGATAGAATAAATATTTATATTCTAACAAGTTTAGGTACTCGTTGTACCAACGGAGGCAACATGAATATACCTGTGATAAGAAAATTCTATGGTAGCAATCTTATCACAAAATGTGGCCAATACAAACATTTAAACCATGAGTGACTGATAAACTCACAAACGCCTACCAAGATTCAAAGTAAAGTCTTAGTGTAAACCACTTT
Organism: Ulota crispa; assembly: GCA_963920765.1. Classification (NCBI taxonomy): domain Eukaryota; kingdom Viridiplantae; phylum Streptophyta; class Bryopsida; order Orthotrichales; family Orthotrichaceae; genus Ulota; species Ulota crispa. The sequence continues at coordinate 3,616,705 of OY987247.1, read as the reverse complement.
ATGTATGTACCCTTCTCTCCTTGTTGGTCCTCTGCTAAAAGATCTCAATGTAAAACACTTTATGCATGTACCCATCTCCTTTGTTGGTACTGTGCTAAAAAAATATACACGTCATTGGAAGTTGCACCACAACACTCTCTCAGCCAATTAGAATGAGCAGCTCAAATGGATATATTCTTTTATTTATTTTAATTAGAGAAACCACTCATAACAGCTGAGAGTCACTGGAGTTTTTCAACTTAGGAATTGTACTTGATGCACATCACGAGAATTAGGGTTTAAGGTGAAATTTGGGGGGTTAACTCAAACTATGCAATGGGTGCAGGTGTATGTACAACCAATTTATGAGGTTCTGGAAAGCAAAACCGCAGATGTCAGAGAAGGCAGATACAGTATCCGAAACGTGGCACCTCGGCTTGTGGTCCGATCTCTTTATTTGGCAATTGCCACGTTCCTGGCAGCAATGCTTCCTTTCTTTGGAGACATCGTGTCGCTGATAGGAGCGTTTGGGTACACGCCCCTGGATTTTGTTCTACCCATGCTGTTCTACCAGCTTGTGTTCAAACCTTCAAGACAAACCAAGGTCTTTTGGTTGAACTGGACCATCATTGTGGTGTTTTCTATCGTCGGAGTGATTGGCTGCATAGCTTCGTTTCGGAGCATCATCATTAATGCCAAGACTTATCACTTCTTTGCAAATATCTGAGACATGCATTCAACGACAATGCACTCATCAATGCGAAGCTCAAAAGGGCAAAATAGCCCTAAACCCTAAACCCTAAAATCAGCTGCTTGGATATTGTAAGAGTAGCCCTAAACCATAAATCCTAAACCCTAAACCCAGCTGCTTGGACCCTAAAACCAGCTGCTTGGATATTGCAAGAGTAGCCACCAATTCAGTGGCTTGAATGAAGACGATGGCGCTTATTTTGACAAGGCTTCTAAACTTGGATATTGCAAGAATAGCCCAAAACCCTAAACCCTGAAACCTAAAACCAGCTGCTTGGGTATTGCAAGGGTATCCACCAATTCAGTGTCTTGAATGAAGACGATGGTGCTTATTTTGACAAAACTACTAAACAAGGATGGTCGTCAAGCTACCAAAGGTAACACTCTGCTGTATGATTTTTGATTTGACAGTAGAAGGACAAACATTGTCAATAGCGAGATTCAGGCCTTTGCATTGAAGTGCCTTTCACGACTACAGTTTCTGCTCCTTTTGTAGAAGAAACGCTGAACTTTTGTTTAGATTTTCTTATTATTGATTCACTTCAATGCAAAGGTTTGAACCACCCTCATTTGACAAGGTCCACGAGGGAGGGAGGGGGATGTATATTTATTCGTTTATGGTAGCACTTGTGATTCAAATCTAGCTTGGTCTTTTTTTTTTCTTAGCAAAGAGCTTCATCATACATTCCCACTTAGCTAACCTTACATTACTTGGTAACCCATAGTAAATAGAACTAAAATAGCAGCTTATGTGGAACATCAACTTGTAAAATGTCATATTTTCTCACACTGATGTGGATACTTTTTGTGTGTGAAAATTTATGTAATATTTTAAACTAGTTTGCTCATTTTTACAGTTTGGTCCTTTTAAATCCGACTCTTTGTAAGTGATTCGTGGATTTCGTTGGGTTGCTGCTGATGTGAGAGTTGAGCGACTACACAAGATGATTCTTCTTGCATTGTGTGGAGTTTCTTGCAGAAGAGGATTGCTCTTGATATGTATGAATTCTCTTGGTGCTCAATCAATTATTTAGTTAGTAAGTCTAATGTTAGAGAGGCTGACTTAAGGTGGGATCACTTCTTACCAGGTATGTTGCTAAAAGTGTACCTTAATAAGCACATACATTTGTATTGTGTAATGTTCAACATAAGGATGGTAAAATTAAGGCACATGTTTTTGGGAAATCCATCAATTGAATTTGACTTGTTTTAATTTTGCATGTATACACATAAGCAATTCTTGACGTATATCTGGACTTTAAAGTGCTATTAGAGGAAATTCTTGTTAAACCTTTAATCACCACACCCATTTTCACAAAATCCACTGAAAATAGGGGCTCAAAGCTTAGATTTGGAATTGACTCAAATATAGAACCATTTTCAATAATCCAACCGTATGAATGGGAAGTACACCTTGTTTATTGTAAAACACCAAAATTTCAGCTAGATTTACCATTAGAGGTGAAACATTATAATGATTGAGTGAGCCGTATGCGGAAAATCTCTAGTGTTTCATGCTTGTGTGGTTTTGAATGTTAACACTTCATGTAGGCTTTGATTGAAAAGAGCCTTACATTTCTAAAAAGTAGGGTTTCCCACCTTTACAATAAGACTAGTTTCACATTAAATAGACAAAAATAGCAATCACAAGGTGTAGCTAAGTGGACAAAATGCGTCAAAAAACCCACTTTCTTTGCTACCCTAAAATGGTTCTACAAAAAATTTGATAATTATTCTAAAAAATCCAATTGGTGAAAACAATCAAGAATTGGCCTTAAATGTAGGATGTCTTTTTTTAAAGCCAAAATGACAACAACATTTTAGTAGGTCTTCAAATACTACAATTATACTACTACTGTATAGGAAAACAATACAAGCATATTTCTTAAGCAATTTGAAATTTTTTAGAATTGTGCAATTGGAATTTGACATTCTTCTTGCATACTTGAAGTATTGTCTTGTTGCTTTGATCCATCTTTGACAAAAATTGGATACATATTTTGAAGCCATGCCGTATAAACACCATTATTTGTCAACTCACATACTCAATTGCATTGTTATTTTTTTAGATGGATGCAAAATTCTTGTGATCACATGCGTACTTCAAGACCAAATTCCAAATTACTAAGCAATTTCAACCTACAAGCCAAAAACCACACCCAATGACCAAAATATGGTTGCGTGGTCCTTAAAGGGTTAAGAGATATTCTAGGTAATTTGACGCTTTTGGTTGATTAACTACAAAAACACAATTAGCACATTTTTAGTTATTAGTAGACTTTGAACTCTTCATTATCACACTTTATATATATATCCCTGTTAAGGGCAAATTTCCTTGTTGGTTTAGAATTGTGAATCTCAAGAACAATATGCAATTTTATAGGGTAAAACTGATTGTTGTCTTTGGGGTGTTTTGATTCCTAGGGCAATTAAAAATGACATGTGTTAAGGGTGAAGTTCCATTTGAGTAGAGATGTGACTAAATTTAACATGATTAGTATGACATTTTTAAGTACAATACAATTTGATACCAATAAAGATTCATGTATTAAGATATCATTCATGTTGATAAAATGCTATTTATTTAACATCAACAATGTTTTAAAAATTGGTTGTAATTAATATTTTTTACAAAGGAATTGACATATGTACCACTCCTTTTTTACTATTCTACCACACTTAATATATATGGCCAATATTTACAATATTAAATTAGGTGTGGACCACAAGAAAAACATCATTAATTTGAAAATATAACATGTCATAAAAGTTGCAACTTTAACTAAATTGATTAGCTTTAGATCTTGCTCATAGTATCAATTAAAAAATATAAATTATGCTTATTTCAATTTAAAATTATTTTAATTGATACCATGAGTAGGATCAAGAGTTGCAGAAAAATTGAAAATGCAACTTCCATGTCAAGCTAAGTTTTCAAATTAGTGATGTTTTGCTTGTGGTTCACACCTACTTTAATCTTATAAATATTGGCCATATACAATAGGTGTGGTAGAATAATTGAAAAGAGGTGGTACATATATCAATTCCCTTTTTACAATCATTATATTATAATAGTATAATTTTATATAGTATTGTTAATAAACTAATTGAATATTAGAACTTAGGATTTACAAAGATTAAACTACTTCATATCAAGTTTGAAAGGAGATAAAATCAAAATAGAGCAATGCCAAGATGCAACGTGGTAAAAGCATGTGATTACAACCTTTGTTCATTTGACTTTAGGATTTTTTTGGGATTGATAGTGGGTGGATAAAAAATCTAAGCTTTGTTACTTTCTAGCTTGTCTATAGTGAATAAGGACATCCTCAATTCTTGGCTCAAAATCTTCATGCCAATAGCAAGTAAGAAAGTAAGAAAGAAGGGAGTTCAAAGTTTTTTTATTAATGAGACCATAAGTAATGATTTGATATAGCTTTAATAATATATTTATGTTTGGACATGGTTTGTTTAGAATGAAATTAACATGTCTTTTGGATTTATAAACAACAATGACAAATCTTGCTAATCATTGTTGTTGGTTGGATTGTTGCAAATAGGTAAGTGAGGTAGTCTTTGTTGCAACACTCTATAGGAAGCTTTTTGTTTATTTATTGAGGAGTAATTTACACAAAGAATTTTCCACATATGCAAAGTATTTGTAATTTTTTTAATAGAAAATTCTTGAAGTCCACAAGTCAAGACATAACCGTACATACAAATTTGTAGAGAGTGCATAATAGAAGGGGTGTATGTTTGCAACTGGTGTAGAGGTGGTGTTGATTGAATTTTGAGCTTATTACTTAATAGTAGTCCTTACAAACCAAGGGAGGCCAAAATTGACGCTACTAATTTCTATCAATTGCTAGATTATGTTTGAAGTGGTTTACAATCTTCCCATTCAAAAGTTTGTATAATTCAATTCCTATTCAATTCCTCCATTACCAATTATTGGAATTATGTCTTTCTTCCAACTTAAATAAACAATTGAGGACTAAAGTCTTACAATTTTTCTTTCCACATCTTTATTCTAGATTCTTGACTCTTCTTGCCAATTGGTCTAACTCTTCTATACCTCGGCTCAATATTATACAACTTGGCTTGCAATACCCAACATCATTTTTGCACGACTTTGCTTTTATTACACTCTCCACTTCATCTTTTTTTACTTCCAATTATGGCTCTTATCATACTTTAATCATATTATACTTTTCTCCTAGTATATTACAAGCAAGAAAAATTCTTCTACCTTTGTTTAAGATCTCTCTCCGCCAACTAAGGCATGTTGTATTTGATGATTATTTGTCCTTTGAAATGTCAAACTTGAAATATAGAGTTTTAGCATTTCAATATCACTCAAATTTCAACCCATTTCATTCAAATACTTACTCTCTTCAGCAACACACTAATAACTTGATGTATTCCTACTTGTCTGACATCAATCCAAATCTCAAGCTAAACATCAAAATTACTTAACATGAACAAAATTGTGTCTTAATATCTACTTCAATTTGGAGTGATAAATTTTTTACCACTTGTTGCAATGACTAGAATAGCCTTTGACATTTTAAACTATACCTCTTTGCCAACTTGTTACAATTGATATTACAAACAATATCCTTCCAATTCTAACTTGGAATTGTTTACTTGATCACAATTTAAGCGTGGCAACTTCCAATTGGATTTTAACAAACTTCCATTCAAATCTTGGATGACACATGCTACACCCAACTCAACTTCAAATTGATTCAATATTCAAGCACATATAACAACTAATCATATAACCATATCCTGACCTAATTTTGACTAATTCATAGTGCAACTTTCTACATATGAATATACCGCTCAAAACAACACAATTCTAGTACACATAAATCTAGGTAAATTTTAGATTATATTTAATGATAGAAAAAGACAACTAAAACATATACTTTGGACAAGAAACATACATTTTAATATTTGTTAGATTGAGAAAAATGACCAATTTAGGATTTCTAAATTTAGGATTTATGAGAGTATTTTGGTAATTTACAGTAAGTTTCATGGTAATTCCTTCAAGATCTTACATTAACAATAAAATAACTTAAAAGAATTATTATAAAAGTCACTCTAAATCACCAAAATGTTCTCACAAAACCAAAATTCAAAAGTCCCAAAACTAGTAGTTTTTCCCACTTCAACAAATATTGTGTTAATACTCCCTTCTTGCACCAAGTCAAAAATTAATTTTCCATTTCCAACCTTAAGCTTTTCATGTAGGCACTTTCAAAGCACACAGTTGTTTATTTTTGAGTCCCATCTCTTGACATGTGTCTAAAATTACTCCCTACAACTTTTTCCTAATCATTCAACTACTCTTACAATTTAACCCCTAAAAGGACCAAACCCCTTTTTTTAGAAACATAGCAATTTTGGGCAGGTACCAGTGGTTGGAGCTTTTCATGTTTTAGGTTGAAATTTTAACAAAATGTGGGGACAAGGTTTATCTTTCATATGTACTAAATTTCATGAAATTTGGAATTATGAGTAAAAAGTTATGGCCTAGTATGTTGTTTTTATGTTTGTTGGGCAGCCTGGGCAGATTTTTAAAAATCACCTTTTTCAAAAAAAAAAAAATCAAATTGGTTTAGGAGATTTACATGAATGTAGGATGCTTCAAATCATTCCATTTTGATCAATGAGATGAAAGTTATGAGGAGTTTTTGTTTGCTGGCGGTTATGGATTCTCTACTTCAAAATAAACTTTGAAGTCCTTTATTTTATTCAATTTTCAACATTTTGGAAAAAAACAAAACCGAAGGATAAAGATTTTTTATGACAACATTATGACCATTGGGATGACATTTTTCATTTCCATAATTAAATTCTTAACAATTTAGTGTTTTGAATCATTTTCTACTTCTTTTTACTTACTAATTTTTTTCCATATGTTATACATCTCCAAATGATTTGAAACTTTTTGACAAGTACTTTAATGAGGTCAAATGAGGAATTTAGAGAAGCACTACCCACCTGACCTTTTTTCCTTAGGAATTTCACCTTCTGAAGGGTAGCTGCCTGATTTTTCACAAGACGTTTTTGAATATTCAAACCATTCTACCTTCCAATCCATGTGGCAAAAAACTTTGAAGTTTTTTCCACATCTTCTAAAACCATTCTTTTACAAGATCCTACAATCACATATGCATAAAAACATTCTTGTTTTCAAATTTGGTTGATGCTCTAAAAATGGCAGTTTTGAAAAAAAGTTGGTGAAAACTTTGCTTGGTCCTTTAGGAGTTAACCACTCACATTAATATAATTATTTCCTTCTTCTTTGACACAACACACAATCTACACCAAAATCAATCTACAAGGAAATCAAAATTGAATAACTCCAATGGACGAAAGTCCATGGGAAATGGTAGCAAGATCGAGTATGGATAACACAATCTTTATCAATTAATAAATAGATCTTTAAAAGTTGATGCATAAAAAAAGAAAGCTAATGTATTTTATTTTAAAAGGAATGAAGCTGGCTAATGTATCGACAAATGAAAGCTTCTATATTTTCAGAGAATTTTTTTCCAAATTGAAATGTGAGTTTCTCAAGACTTCAAAGCCACTTTAGTAGTATTTGTGGTAGTAACTTACTTTTGTATTTATGCACATGCATGGACTTCCCAATATCTTCCAAGATTTTATTGTAGGATTTTATTATTTAGCATAAGATAAATTGTTATTTAGTTTAGTAATCATTTTAATTTCAATCCTCTATTTGAATTCCTAATTTTGATAATTTGAAAGATTTACGTACAAGTATGAAAGCATCCATTCTACAAAAAGATTTTGAAAAGAAAAAACAACTCTAAGTGAGTTCTTAAGTGGGCTTCAAAAATAAAATGGTTTCAAGTGCATACATAGTACATATTGCCTAATTTTAAATATATCTTTTGAAAATATATATATTTTATATAAAACCATTTTGACTCTAAATGCGCTTGGCCTAGTGCAATATTCAGTTTTTTTTGTCACACCACATTTTTAATATTGTCTCATTTGGAATGAACATGAATATTAACACACCTACCAAACTCAAACCAAATATATCTTTCAAAGTCAAATATCACTCATTACTTCATTTCTGAAGATGCAAAATAAAAATGTAAATCATAAAAAGGAAGTAGGAATTTTGTTCGTAGTGAGAATCCTTTTGCTCATAGTTCTTGTTATGTGTAAGATAAGAAGTTAAATTTCCAAAACCCAATTTTTTTTGTGAAAATTAACTTATGTCAATTATTTGGATTTTGGAAATTCAGAGCAATACATATTCCAAATTTTGAACAGAGTGAACTAATTCACGTAAAAGATAACCATATTGGAAGTTGGGTAGCAAAACATATGAGTTTTTTTCCTCAAAAGAAAATTATATAGAATGAAAATATTAGACTGTATTACACTATTAATATAAGTCTTGGTACATAGGATACCATATGGCAATAAAACTCTTTCTAATATAGGCTCTGAGCCGTGTTTTGCTTTGAATTAATTTGTTTACAAATAAAATTGGAATTGATAATTTGTGACAGAATCGAGAGAGAGGTAAACTATTTGTTAAATTTAAATGCAAGTGTTTACACAAGTCAAACTCCTTGTCAAACTCATGCCAAATCTATTATTGTTCCGTCAATGATGATTTGATGTATCATGAATATGAGAATGATCTGATGTATCATCAAATGCAAATTATTTGATTTCTAAATTAACTTTATTTGAATAGATTTTGAACAATGGATTTCTCAGATTCTAAATTGTTATAGAAAAGAAGTCCATAATAAAATAAGCACCGCCATAAATTTATTGATAATGGTCAATTTGAATGAGTGAAAGATCATGTGATTTGAGAGGCTTGTACATGGACTATATAGATTTATTATCACATGGTATTTATAATAAAATAAAATAAAAAATTGTGTTGAACTTGGTGATAAGTAACTATGAATTGTATCCATCCATGATTCTATTGAGTCACCAAAAATTTCTAAAATAAAATTTAGAAATTATCAATTAAAATAATAATAATTTTAGCTATCCAAATATAGGTAGTTTTATTTACTTATACGCAAGTGTTGTTAACATAGGGTGTTTAGCAAAATACTATCATACGTAAGATAATGTAAATATATAAGTTTGGGAACTATCAATTAAACTTGAAGGAAAACAATCACATATGATTATTGCAATATGAGTTAAGAAAGATTTAAGTTACATATATGAATAGAGTGTCAAGTGAGGAGCATGTTTATAAAATAATGCATCCAAAGAAAGTGCATTAATCATATAAGGTGAGACCAAAAGAACATACTCGCTGATTGTGTGAATTAGAATATGCGATTTTTGACTATAGTGCATTAAATTAATATGTGATTATTCTAAAATGATGCTAACCCAAATAGTGTGCAAATAAAAACTTGAGTTTATCAACTTGAAAAATGAAAATAAAAAAAAATAAAAAAAACGTTCATGAAAGTCAATACAATGATAGACTAGATACAATGAAAGTCTATGGTTTCAAAAATACTTGAATTAGGTTGAATGTAATAAAATTGTTTAAATTTTCAATGAATACTCCTTTTAAAAGATGACAAAATAATAGAGTCATGAAATTTTTATAATTTTTTACATCAAATGATCACTTTACAAAGTAGATATTACATTCAATTTCAAATTCTATTTTATAATTAGTCATTTTGTAAAACATCATTGTGGCTCATTCATGTCAAAGTAATTGTTTTGTGTTTAATAGTTGGAAGTGAAAATTTTGACTCAATGTTAAAATGATTAGGGAATTTTAAAAGTTTATGAAGTATAGAAAGAAAACAAAAATAAGTAAAAGCTTTGCTTCAAAAATTACTCATTGCCTAGCACTCTTTATGTAGCATTGCATGATAGAATTTGGATTTGAAGTACTTGTGCATGTTCAACAATTAGTGAATGATACACAATCTACATAATAGACACAACACAAATCTACAAAATTTCCTTACCATAAAAGCATGTGGTTGAGGAATTATGTTTATGCCAGGACAAACATGTCTTCTTGCCCTACATGTGCATGTAGGGAAATTAGTAAGTTAGTTTTCTTGAATTAGTTAGTGTTTTCAAGAAGTGGAAATCTGAATCTTCAAAGCAACCTAAAATCCTCAATCTTGAGAGTTTTGAAATTTAAGCATCGGTGTCCAATTGTGGATAAATCATTAACATTGGTTGTGACTTTAGTTACTAAATTACCAAACACATGCACTTTCCTCACAAATTTCCACAAAAATTATTGAGGTTGGTTTATTTGTTTTAATGCAAGTAGACTACCCTTTGCTAAAGATCTTGTAAGGTGAAATGAACCTGTAAAACTCAAATCATTGGGTGTTTTTTCATCCAAAAAATTAATCCAAAAATGAAATAATGAAAAAAAATGCAAAATTGTACATTGTTGGTTGGTATGTGACACTAATAACCTTTTCATGACTTGTAAATTAAATCAATACTATTTTCATGCACACAATTGAACATCTCCTTAATTCCTCATAAACAACTTCCAAACTGTTAAAAATAAGTCTTACAAAGATTACAAAGAATATTATGAAAGAAAGAAGCAAATCCAATCCTACGTTTGAATGAGATGTTTAAAATATGGGGAAATTACAAATAGGGGCATAAAATATTACAAATAGGGGCGCAATTTCAAAATAATTGCAAATAGGGGGCATGATTTTTTTTAAAATGTAATTTTTTGTAACTTATTTTTGGTTTGGACATTGGTTGACTTAGACACATCACATTAGATGTTAGCTAACTTCCAATTTTTTAAAAGTCTTCAAAAATTGCCATTTCTTGTAATAAAATTTCTTCATTTAAGCTTGATTTGAAGAGACCTTTAAGTTTTTTGGAAGTAAGCTAACATTTAATGTGATGTATTTAAGTCAACCAATGTCCAAACCAAAAAAAATTTACAAAAATTTACAATGTTTTTTGAAATCATGCCCCTATTTGTAATTATTTTAAAACTGGGCCCATATTTGTAATATTTTATATTTTCATGCCCTTGTTTGTAATTTCCCCTTAATATTCACAAATAAATATATATATATATAAATATATATATAAAGTTTAAAAAAATGAAATACTTTGCTAAGGATTTAGACTTAAAAAATTTGGTTTCAATTATAGAAATTAACTATGTCATATTAGTCATGCCAATAAAATTGGACTTGATTTTATTAACAACACTTGGTATCTATTGACAATTCTCTTTAACAAACACACAACTCACAACCCTTGCTTGCAATATTACTTAATTTACTTAAAAAATAAAACAACCCAATTTGCTAAATACCATCCTCTCGAATGCTTTTCCTACAAAAACAATCAAATATTAACTGTATGGTCATTATTAAGAGGCTCATAATTTGACAATTACAAAACACAACAACTAGTAAAATTGGACTTAATTATATTAACAACATTCGTTGTTGATATCAAAAATTGACAATTCTCTCTAACAAACACACACCTCACAACCCTTGCTTGCAATATTATTTAATTCATTTAAAAAAACAACACAATTTGCTAAAATCCATCCTGTCACATGCTTTTCCTACTAAACAATCAAGTATTAACGGTAGTGTCATTATTAGGAGACTCATAATTTGACAATTAAAAAAACCCAATGATTACCCACATCACACATCCCAACTTGATGAGATGATGAGAGTCCAAATTGAATGAAAATAATAGAAAACCATATAAGTTAAGTAACGGGTGGGCGTCGCCACGAGTCAAAACTGTCACGCTCAAGGCCAGTGGCCCCATCACCGTCGTGGCCATCGCCGTCATCGCCGTCATCGCCGTCGCAGTCGCCGTCGAGGCGGGTGTGCCAAGCTTCACGTCAAGCCTTGCGTCCCCACCCAAGTGCTCTCGCACATGCTCACACGCCGCGACACCCATCCTCTCATCTCTCCTGCCGTCGCTCCCCTCCCTCTCACCCTCGCGCGCAATTTTCCTTCTTCAAGTCAAGTTCACTCTCATAGCGAGTCGTAATACCACTAACTTACTACAACCAGGACTCAATCGGGCTGGGAGAGAGAACAATCTGAATGCATGCGAGCTTAATCAGCTGCTGCACAGAATCCGAGCTCAGTCTTTCATTTCAGTCATGGCGGTAGGTGCGGTTCGTTCTGAGATGAGAATTTTGGTTGCAAGACACATACTTAGCGTTGTGCTTGTGCTGAATTTGCGTGCAATGCTGCAGAGACCGAAGATGACAGTTGCAGCGGCGTTAAGTATAGGCAGAGCGATGGGTAACAGCGCTGATTACCCGATCGAGCAGCAGCAGCAGGTTATGGGATTCGCGGGAACATTAAGCCCCGGAGTGAGTGCCCGCCCGACATCTTTTGCCGCTTTTTTGGGTGCATTGAACTGGTGACGATGGTGCCCGCGATGGTGACCATGATCTCGATGGATGTGGTCGTTAAAGCGGCAGTTACTAATCCTTTTCGCATTGTTTGTTTGCAACGTGGTGGTTGCTGAAGGATGTGGGAACGACGCAAGCTGTGAAGGTGACGACAGATCGCACTGGTGGAGTAGAGGACGACGAGCACAACGACGACGACAGGTTTCACACGAAACCGTTACCAGCCGGTGGTGATGCAAGCTCCGTGAAATTGGAAAGCCCTGCACAAGGTTTGCCTGAAGTCGAGCACCCTTGCGTGACAACGCAACAGGTAATATTATATTATCTGCAGCTTTCTCTTAAAATCTACACAACTCTGGCTCCTGTTTCAATGATATTTCTTGGCCCTGAGAGGCTTTTTTTTGTGACAGGAGACTCAGAACTTTGGAAAACAGGAAGGCAAAGGAGCAGAAGAGTTCTTCATGTGTACAGCATGTGGTTTTAGCGTGAAAATTGCGGAAGTGCGAGCGCATCCGGTGTTACATGTGGGAGTGTGTGGGCCTTGTTACGAGTTCCTCTTCAGCAGCCCTTTCACCAAGGCAAGTAAAAATCCTCTCAAACCACTCTCTCTCTCCTCAACCCAACTCAACCCCTATTTATTGCACATCAAGTTTTTTCAGCAGTTTTGAGGACAAGACAATCTTGTGTTTGGTCATATCCATCTTCTTAATTATTTTTCCAACATGTTTATGCATGATGAAATGTATGGTGTGTATTTATGGGATTACGCCAGATTTAAAGTCCTCTCAAAACACTCTTTTCTTGAACCCTATTGAGCAGCCATCAAGCTTTTTCAGCAGTTTTAGGGACAATCCTGTGTTTGGTCATATCCATTTTCTTAATTCTTTTTCCAACATGTATATGCATGATGAAATATATGGTGTATATTTCTGGGATTAAGCCAGATTTCAAGTCCTTGGAAAACACTCTTTCCTCAACTCAACCCTTACTGAGCATCATATTTTTTTCAGCAGTTTTAGGGACAATCTTATGTTCAGTCATATCCATTTTCTTAATTCTTTTTCCAACATGTATATGCATGAAGATTGTAAAATATATGGTGTATATTTCTGGGATTACGCCAGATATAAAGTCCTCTCAAAACACTCTCCTCAACCCCTATTGAGCATCAAGTTTTTTCAGCAGTTTTAGGGACAATCTTGTGTTCAGTCATATCCATTTTTTTTCATTCCTTTTCCAAAATGTATATGCATGATGAAATACATGGTGTGTATTTCTGGGATTACGCCAGATTTTTATGCTTGACCTTTAAACGCAATTAACACCATGTTAGGTAAATTGGGAAAAACTGAGGTATCAGTTTGTACTCCACCTTAATCTTACATACAGTAAATGTTAGCATAGCTATAGCTCAAAGTTGAAAATTATTTGAAATTCTTATAAGCAATCACTGAGACTTCAATATTGTACAAGAAATTGCACGCTTTTTCTTTTATTGTAATATGCTGAATTTTACATAATGACAGAAATAGCGAAAGTCCCAGAATGTACTCTTTTTCCCAATTTACCTAGTATGATGTTAATTGTGTTGTTTCACCAGGATAACCCCCAAGATCCATCCGAGCATGAGAACGAGTGCCGCTGGTGTGGCGATGGCGGTGAAATCGTGCTCTGCGACACGTGTCCCAAGGCCTTTTGCAAGCCATGCATTAAACGCAACTTTGGAGCGGGCGTTCTCAATGCTATTGAGACGCTGACTCGACAGTGGCGATGCTTTGTCTGCGACGATAACCTTCTCCAGACATTGATCCGTGAATACAAACACTTGCAGACCTTGGTGAAGACGAAGATGACGAAGAATCAGAACAGCTCACCTCCTCCAAAGCGCAAGACTACGAGGTAATTCGTCACATAATTAATTGCCTCGTTTCAAAACCAGTGGCACTTTTCCTGTAACCACAAATCTGTTAAAAGTAATTAAAGCTTTTTTGCACTTGAATAATCTCGTAACTTTGGTGCTTTGCTATTTTAGACTAAATTATAGCCCTAAGAAAACTAAGCAAGAAGACCCACAAATCTGTTAAAAACTTGTAGTAATTACAGCTTTTTGCACTTGCATAATCTCACAACTTCGGTACTTTGCTATTTTTGACTAAATATAACCCTAAGAAAACTAAGCAAGAAGTCCAGGATTAAGCCTCGTGATTAATATTCTAAGTCAACCCTAAAAACCTTGTATCCTTTAGTATTTCAGGGTTTAAGACAATAGCAGGGGTTTAAAACGTTGTTGTTCTCCATCTCTCGGACTTAGCTGTCGAACTGAATTTTTTTGCATGGCAGGGATCATTTTCCGAGACGAAGAGGCCCGTCCAGCAACAAAACGATGTTTCCAGAGGACACGATTGCAACGATAATTGCTCGAGAAAAGGTAAAAACTCTGCACAGAAGCGCATGTGATTCCTCCGGCTCTTTCTCTTATGATATAAGAAAAGGGAAAATTTCATGGGTATCCCATAAGTTTGCAATATTTGCAGAAACTCCTCTGATTTTTCAGAAATTGCACAAATACCCTTGGACCAAAATTTTCAGGGGTTTTTTTGTTGTGCATGCCACTTCCCCTTCGTCCTTTGTGCGCACACTGATTATTTTTTGTTTCATTACATTCCCTTCTTCAACATCGGTCATTAAGGAAGTACAAGCACAACAAACAAATGCCTAAAAATTATGGTCTAAGGGTATTTGTGCAATTTCTGTCAAAGCAGGAGTATTTGTGCAAATATGGCAAACTTCAGGGGTATCTATGAAATTTTCCCTACAAAAAAAAGGGAGTTTGAGCACCAATAGCAGTGATAAAAGGCCCAAGCCATAATAAATGAAAAGATATAGGGCTTAACTCCAACATAATAATTCTGATATAACTAGCTCTTTTTGGAGCCTGAATATTTGTTAGTTTTTCTGGTCAATTTACAATTATGGCTTCTGGAAACATTGTAGCTAAGTTAGCCCATCTTGTAACATACGAAAGACATTGAACAATTTTTTTAATTTTCAGCACTTATTTTCCATATCTCTATGTAAATAATCTAAGTTCACAATCATTAAGGTATTGTCTAGTATTCATCGATATTGCTTCAAATTATGATTCCTGACGGCTTGTTGGAATCGGCAGGCTAAGCTGCAGCGAAAACATCCCAGGAAACGTTCCACAGGTTTTGAGGTGCCGAATCAAAGACACCAGCAACAAAGTCGTCAGTCTCTGTTTGCATGAACCAGAATTAAAACTGAGCAAGGTACATCTAATCAAAGCTCACCAATTTCTGAAAGTACATCTCCTTTAGAACGGAGCCAAAAGGTTTCAAAAAAAGGGGTATATCACGCCCTTGCTGCTTTCTTTCCACTCCCATCACTAGAATTTTGCCTTCAAAACATTCTTTACGATCAATGATGTTTTATCCTAACCTTCTTTTTCAGGGACAAAAGCATGAAAGGCCGCTTCGTGGAGATGTTCCTAAGCAGGAAGCTGAGTAAGCGTCTGAGTAGGCTCAATTTACATCAACTTGGTGGGCACTTTGAACTTCGAAGGAAAATACTGTATTCACATTTAGATGAGGAAAGTAGAAAAATAGCCCTATTTTTTGTGTCGTCCATGTTTCTTTCAGGTACTTGTAAGAGAAGTTCTCTCGGATTCCATCAGTGCCATAAACCCTAACCTACAAACTGTGTTGTTGTGTTGCAAGCAATGGAAGTCCTGAAGTGTAATGGCTTAAGATCATGTACTCCGTATGGTGTTGAGAGTTTATGTATGTTTCAGTGCGTTTGGTTGACATGAATGTGGTGGGATTTCTCTCTTTCATGTGATGTGTGCTGTGTGAGTGTCATTTTTCATTGATAATATTCCTCATTTTCAACTCGAATAACCTTAATGGTAAACTCACTTCTATAAAACACTAACAAGTCCTAAAAATATGTATAAATTTATGGTTTAGAAAGCTGGAGTTTCACACCAGTGTTAACTTAGCTCTTGTGTAGTATCTAATCTCTTCATTAGCTTCAGAACTTGAATTGGTTTTATCTGCTCCAAGTTGAAACCAACTTGATCGAACGTCTAAGCCAGATACTCTCATTCTAAAAGAATATATATGTAGGTAGTATACTCTCATCCTGACAGGATATGTATATGTAAGTAGAATACTAGCTTTGTAATGCACTGGGTTGTGTTTTCTAAATATTTCAATTTTGGAGACCTCAATGGTTCTTGGGTTCACAAGACTACTAGGATTTGAAAATAGTGGAAGCTATAAATTCAACAGCGGGTGTCAATAAGGGTGTGTGGATGTCAAGAAGAACAATTCATACTACTGTAGCAAATGCTTAGCAACCCCATTTTTAGAAGGAGGTATTCGTTTGTTGATTGAGAAGATTTGGCATCGTTTTTTTCATCATAAACTTTATTATCAAACTTTGTAAGACTCATTCACCAAAGCATTCTCCTATTACGACATTTCAATCCTGATCTGACTGTATCAACCAATTAAGTATGCAAAAATGTCCTTTCAGGATCCATGTACTGAGTCACACAAAAACTGTAAACAGGCAATTCAAATGCTACAATAGCAAAAAAGCTGTAGACGGGCAATTCAAATGCTACAATTGCAAAAAAAAAAAAAGTTCGGCAAAAAAGGTAGTCTTTTTGTTAACTCGGGAGCTTCCGTTGCCGGGACTCGAACCCGGGTCGCTCGGGTGAGAGCCGAGTATCCTAACCATCTAGACTACAACGGATGGCGTGTGGGCCCACCGCTACAGGACACTGTAAACTTGGAGGAATTCCAATCAGGAGACCCACTACCAGATGACAATTCTGCCATATAATTTATATTTATAGTACGACAAAATTTTAAACTCTACATTGCACTGGTAATAAGTTATAACCATGTCTTATTAGTTTATCTTCAGAATTGTAAAAGTTTGCTAGATGATAACAGACTTATCAACTCTCTACTGAAACTGTAAGTTGCATCTCTCCACAACGAAATCGGTTGAGAAGTGCTCATAACAAAAAGCCGAGATGGCGCAAACTCAACTTTCTTCAAAGCGGATCAAATGCAAAAATTGGGTCGACAGAACACATTTACATCCACACATGACAAACGAGACTGAGAAGATTTGCCAAAATAATGTGTGATCAGGTACTTGACAAGGTTGCAAACGAAGCTCCTTTAGTCCTTGGAAAATGAGTGAAACCAAGAAGCACCACACCTTTAAGATACAACTACTAAGCCTACGCAAAAATTTCCTACTCTGACCCAAAAGAAACGAGTTACCTCCGGTCTGTTTTCCCGGTTCCTCGTTTGCCAGAAAACAAATGCTTAGGCTTTTTGTTGTAATGAACACGATCTGCCTCTCCCTTCCTAGCATCCAAATTCCTTTGCTTCACAGCATTCTTGCCTATCTGCATCGCCTTAACCTTCTGGGCACTATCCTTGAATCCTTCACCTGCATCAACGTCCGTAAATTATTTTGTTAAAAACAGTACAAAGATACAACCTATAATTCTTCTCCAGCTGTTTGCAAAGATTATAAATTAACCCTAAATGCCCGAAGTGGCTGCTTCCATATCCATAGAAGTTGAAATACCGCGTTCAAGAAGCTTTAGAGAAGTTAACAAAGATGTAACAATACAAAGAAGAAACCATACCCTAGATCATTGAATGATGGAATTAACTTTTCAAGGATACTGTGATCAATGATTAGCTTTTAAAGTGAATTTCCTATGTTCAGCTTGGCACTTTTGAGATCAAGAGGTACCAGGTTTTAGAAAATGAAGACCAGCAAGAAGCCATATAATAATAGCACGAAGAACTTCAGCAATCGTGGGAGTCCGATAAGGATTGGTATAATGACTTTAGATGCAAAAGAAAACTCTACCTGGAAGTGCTTCTTTATGTGGCCGAGATAATGAACGGGTCTTGGAACGCATTTTCTTCTGCGCTTGCTCATCCAGTTCCATGTTGTCTCCACCAGTCCCTTCAGATCTGTCCCTCTTCCTGCTTCTTGTTCCAGCAGCGGACCTACTCCTCGCTCTATTCACTGCAGCACTCGGGTCCAATCCCAAGTTTGAAAGATGTCTGCCCATCCTACTTGTATTGAATTGTCGTTCTACGTCATGTCTTCTGGGCATCACAGGCTTGTTATCAGCAGTTTTCTTTTTCGCTCTATGCTCAGCCAACATGAGCCTCTTCTTGCGACGAATTGCAGCAAGAGCCTCTGCTTCTTCGGGTGTTAGGTCCTGTTCCAAAGAAAGTCGACATAGACTTTAGTGAGACTCATTGTTTCTACCATTTCTACCATCAGAATTAGAAAAAACAGACTTTTACAATAAGCAAGTCCTTCAACAGCTGTAAAAAAATTGACCTGATCACTCATGTCCTCGTCCTCATCCATGCCCTCAGCTGCCGCAGCACGCTCATCCTCCTCTCTCTCCAACTCATCTAGCCTTTGAAGAATGTCGGCATCAACGAAGTCAGCAATATTATGCCCATCCATGATCTCAGGAACTATGTCGTCCTTCCAATCAGGATCCAACAACATGTAGTGCTTGTGCAAATTCGCAGAATACACGCCTGTTGTATCACATCCACACAATCACATAAGTCTTTGATAGAATAATCCAGGCCGTATAACTCAAAACCTCAATGCAGATTTTCCTTAAAGAAAAAATCGTTTCACGCTTTCAACTACAGTTGAACGATGTCAATGTGAAGGAAACCAAGACAAAAATCACCAACCAAGAAACAAGTTTTAGAATCAACTGACCTGCACCACCATTCTCGTTCTCTAGATCCTTCTCCAATTTCCTCTTGTTCTCAGCAGCCTTGCTTTCAATAGCCCTGGCATCGATAATTGCTTGCGGAATAACAGGAGGGCGCTCTTTCTGGTCTCGGAGTTTCGGCACAGCCACATGAATCCGATTCAGACAATCGTTGATTTTCTTTGATTTCATCTTCATTTCCACACGCATCTGCAGCAGCTTCTCACATGCAGCATTCTTGACATTGATAATGCCCTCCTCTGTCATGGTACTCATGGGCAGCATGCAATTCTCCTCATCAGGTGGGGGACCGTCGACAAGACCTGCTCCAGCTCTAGCAGCTTCTTTCCTCATTTCCTCAATAAGTTTCTTATCAGACTCTGGAAGCGTCTCAAATGGCTGCAGATCAGTTTTGTTGCACGCGATGATCACTGGTTTGTTAGCGAACAGAGCTCTGATCGAATGGAACAGCGCTGATTGCTGGGCAATGGTGTAGCCACAATTGCCAGAGAGATCAACCACGAAAAGAACTGCAGCTCTAAGATACGCAAGAGCTGTGATACTCAACATCTCGATCGTGTTACACTCTTCCAAAGGATGATCCAAAATGCCGGGAGTATCAATCACCTACACAAAACAAACACATTTTCAGCACAAAATCCACTTCTAGCAAATAAATGAAGACAATTTTGACAATGCAAACAGAAACTATAAAAGCTCTCCAAAATTAAGTGTGGTGAGTTTGTCTACCTGCCACCGCATATACTTATAATCGGTGTGACCTACAAACAGAGACTTCGTGGTGAACGCGTAAGGCTGCACATCTACATCAGCACGCGTGATTTTGTTGATGAAACTACTCTTGCCGACATTTGGATAACCACAGATCAAAATAGTACGAGTGTTGGGATCGATTGACGGCAATCTTGACATGTGCTGTCTGACTTGTTCCAGGTAAGCCAGACTAGGGCCAACACGCTTCATCACCGTGCACATCCTTCCCAATCCTGCTTTCTTCAAATTCTTGCACCTGCAAAAGCAACTCCCAATCAGCTAAACTCATCCTCAAACCACCTATGGTAGGAGCACCCATGAACGTCAAACTAAAGGTTTTGAACATGATGACTTTTAGTAAATAACTAGCAAATTATAGGATCCTATTAGGAACAGAAAAAAAATGAGTTTGCACTTTCGAATGTATTATTTGGATACAGTGAGCATAAGTTGTGAATTTTTAAAGAGCAAACTGCCATTGCACCCGTACCCAACACTAAGGTTTCATGTTCACATGTTGTACATCCTTGTAATTACATCTATTCATTTCCACATATTTTCCAAGATTTCAAAAGTGACGGTTATGGGGACACTGACGCTTATGAGTGTGCCCACCTTAGCATTTGAAATGTTACTCACAAATACGTAAAATGTATTCCGTGAGCCGCAAAATTGAAACCTTAGCGATGAAAGTGCAATTAGCCCTAAACCCTAATGCCGCCAAATACAACCCGAAGAATTATTCCGTGAGCCACAGAACTTAAAAGTCACAATAACAAAAAGACAAACAGTCCAGAACCGCTAAGCCTTTGAATAACTATCCGTAAAAGCATTCCTCGAGCTGCAGGATTTAGCTGCATAATTAATAACGGAAGTAGCAAGAGTGCAACAAGCCCTAAACCCTAAAAAAAAATTGCACTTACAGAATACTTGATACCAGAGCCGCATGATTGGAAACTACAGTGATATAAGTGTTAAAAGCACTAAACCAAAAAAAGGCTGAAAAAGCTGCAACCAGAAACCCTAAAATTCCGAAATGTCAGTAACACACACCTGTAGAGCGAGTCACCGTATTTCAACAGCCGCACATAATCCTTAGCGATCTTCTCAATCAAGTTGCGTGCCGTATTGAGCTGCCCGAGCGCAAGCTTGTAATGGTCCTTGTCGTACAGATGGTTCAGGAGCTCGCCATAGAAAGGATGGATGTCATCAAGGCGAGGGAAATCCTCCAAGATGGTGGAAATCTTCTCGTGGAAATTGGTCTGCGTGTACTTCACCTTGCGCATGTAGAACTGGCGGATTCGGTTGATGGCGTAACCCTTGTGCACCACCGTCGGCGTCTGGCGCTGTGTCCTGGACAGGATGATGTCCACGAACTCCTTGCCCGAAGGCACCACCGTAATCCGCTTAAAATTATACAGCACCATGGCTGCTGATCCTAACAATCCACAGCTCTGATTGGAGCTGCGAGCTAAATCGTGGCTTCAACCGAAAACCTAAAATGATTGAGGAAGAACCAGGCACTCAATCGAAACCCTAAATTGTTTGAGGAGGAACCAGGCCGACCAGGAGCCAGGCACGAGGAGCAGAGCTCGGCTCGTGAGAAAGGAGGGATAATTAGGTCAAGCCCGGGACATATAAGAAAAAGGTTCCGCTATCGCCAGATTGCATCGTGGCCGTCCAGCGTTCAAGGAGTTTTTTCAGCTATTTGTGAGATAATTTTCCTCCTGTTAACCCCTGAGCGCCCAGCCCATATTCATCAAAATATAGACCCACTCACACTCAATTTAACCAAATTGTCATCACAAATAAGATTCACAAAATCTAACCGTATTAAATGGTAGGTGAGACAAGCTCTAAAATATAAGAAAAAGGATAAATGATTTGACCGTACCAATAGAAAGATTATAATAAATCAAACTAGAACTTTTTCATTTCTAAGAGCCCATATTTGGGGGCGCTTAGGGGTTAAGGTATGTACACCCATAAGTGTCAAACTAAGGGTTTTGAACATGATGAGTATCAATAAATAGCTAGCAAATTATAAGATCCTATTAGGAACAAAAAATAATGAGTTTGCACATTTGAATGTATTATTTGGATATTGTGAGAATAAGTTCTGAGTTTTTAAAGAGCAAACTGCCATTGCACCCATAACCACTATTAAGATTTCATGTTCACATGTTATACATCATTATAATTACATTTATTCACTTCCACAGATTTTCCAAGATTTCAAGATTTTAGAGGTGATGGTTATGGGGATAGTGGTGCTTATGGGTGTACATACCTTAGCTTTGGCACTTGTTTCATCCTCTAAACCAATGTATCATTTTCAAATTTTTGAGACTTGCTATGATTACACTACAAAATTTAGGTGAAAAAATTAACCTCTAAATGCCTAAGGCTCCCAACTTGGGTGTTGGCAATACCTTGAAGTTCAATAAACTTATATTAGGTATTGCGTTTAGGTTATCCCACATTAATTTCTCCACATTTCACACTATATAAATATTTACTGCTGCTAAGGTAGCTGTTGACCCATCCTAGTGAGGGTCTCCATGCCCATGACCTACGCCTCTATTACATTGTAAGGACTCACAAATATTAAAAATTGATGCTTGTGGGTGACTAGTATGACAATTTTGAGTACCCCATCTCACTATTTAAGAACCAATAAGCCTTGTTTTTAGCATCTCCTACACATTACTTTACATTTTTAGTGATTTTGGACTTTTAAAAAACTTTGTGAACAAATGCTTGCAGTTGGAACCTTGAAATTGATGCCAATAATTTTAGTTTCCTCTTGCTAGCTTACAATATTTTGTTCAAAGTTAGTCAATTGTTTTACTTTATAGTACTTTTCATCAAAAATTACTGCTATAAACCATTTTTTGAGGGCCTATCAACAACAATGAAGGTGCAAAAAGACAAACCAGTGGCTTTCAAGTCATAAACCATGTGAAATCTAAATATTTAGTGATTTGCATGCGCCTCTAGATCAAGTGATGAGTCATGAGGTAACTTACCAGGGTAATGCAACCTAATTGTCAAGGTAATCTAAATGCAATATTTAGGGTACCTAAGTTGCTATTTTTAACAATTTACATTTTTGAACTATTCTTTGTGAACTCTGGTTTTAACATTAGAAATTAGATTTTGAATATGATTGATCACAATTTTTCTATTCAAGATTTTGTGCAAGGGTCTTGACTTTTTGTAATGTTGAGAGCTCTTAAAAATGAGCCACAAATACACTAGATCTTGGAGAAAAAATTTACATTAGAAATTCATTCTTGAAAAATTGTAGAAGAGATGTTGAGAAGCCATAAATTGATTGGAGTTATGTATGTTATGTCTTTTTAACCTTATATTATTTTGGTGAGCAATTTCTTAGATTCAAACATGTGAAAAGAGGATTGAAAGACTTCAAGTCATTTTTGCAATTTTAACACCCTCATGATCAAACATTGTAATCATTCAATCCATAAGTGATATTGTTGTGTTTTCTTTTCCTATGTGATTTTTAACATATCTAGTTTGAAAAGATATGGTTGCATTTTTTCCAAATTGATACACTTTAATAAAACGTTGACTTTTTGGTTAATTTACAGCCTAGAAAAAAAGCCTCAAGCATTTAGGGTTTCAAGGATAAATAAGTAAGCAAATGTGTGAGCACTCATTACTTACTACAATTTACAAATTAGAATGAAAATAGCACTAATTTCAATTTGAAAAAGCCATTAGTTAATGATATTTTAAAACTTAAAGAAGCTGTAACGAAACTGATTAATAACTAGTAATAATTGATAAGTAAGAACTGAATTCAAATTAGCATATAATGAAAGATTTTGATTTTGGTTGTGAGTTTTCCATGTACCAACAAACTTTTTAGTGGTGGTAATGCAATTAGCCTTGGATGAATTTAGATTTTTATGATAGAATAACATTTGACAATTTTGGTTTCCCAAATATATTTGCAAAAGTTTTATTCAATGAATATAATAGAATAGATGGCGGCAGTTGCACTTGACGGTTCCATAAGCAAGGAGGACAATTTTGCAAAATCCACCATTAGTTCCATTAAAAATAGA
Organism: Ulota crispa; assembly: GCA_963920765.1. Classification (NCBI taxonomy): domain Eukaryota; kingdom Viridiplantae; phylum Streptophyta; class Bryopsida; order Orthotrichales; family Orthotrichaceae; genus Ulota; species Ulota crispa. Next base: position 3,592,851 of record OY987247.1, on the reverse strand, counting down.
GTAAAGTACAAGTTTAACTAAAGTTATAAATGGAATAAAGTAAAATTTGAGGGGCATAAGGATAGAAGGCATGGGGATAGGGGCACAAGGATTGACCCATTGGTACAACAAGTGCGTAAACTAGTTCAATGATAAGACCATTATGTTCATAGCATTTTTTTTTAGGATTTTAAATGCATAAATTCTTCAAAAGTTTGGCAAATTGATATTTGGGATATTTACAAAGAAAACTAGATTGAAATGTTAGTAAAAAAATTCTAAAATTTTGAATATGAATACTGTATGGCATTGGGTACCACTACACGTGACAATAGTTACAAGTTTGATATTCCTATATGTCAAAAAAAATTAGATTTTGCAAACTTCATACTAAACACTTACAAGTGAAGTGTTGGAAGTAAGTGTACCCACACCATGTCCTAATTGCCTAATTTTAAATTAATTTTGCCATTTTTTTGCTTACACAAAAGGGCCAATCATGTTTGAGAACAATATAATATGTAAATGGGAATTGATATGTGCACACCAGGGGGTTGATATTTGCACACCCCCTTGGGAGGTAAATTATAGATTTCTACCATCAAAAATCTGAATTTGAGAATTTTAAATTTAAATTTGGATTTAGAGATCATGGTTTACTCTAGTACCATGAAAAAATTGCAATTGAACAACACCCAATGAAATAGTTTATCTTTATTTACAAACAAAAGTAAAAGTAAAACTTTTTCCCCTAGCTAAGTTTTTTTACTGAGTGTTGTTTAATTGCAATTTCTTTTTATGATCTTAGAGTAAACAATGGTCTCTATATCCAAATTTGAATTCAAAATTCTCAAATTCAGCTTTTTGATGGTAGAAATCTATAATTTACCTCCAAAGGGGGTGTGCAAATATCAACCCTCTAGTGTGCACATATCAATTCCGTAAGTAAACATATAGCTATTCATCTAAATTATATTTTGACAAAGGAGTTTTAGTATATTTCTAGAACTACACACAAAAGAACATAGGCAAAGTGTATTCACTCTAAGACAAATCTTGTTCAAGCAAAATCGTAGTCATAAGAAAAGGCTTTCTATTTACAAGTTGAAGTTCAAAAATACACAATTGGAAAAGTAGATTTAGATATAATTAACTAAAATTAATAATGTCTAAATACTAATATGCCACTTGGCATGTTGCCAATGGCTAAGAATGGTACAAAATCCTAGGTGACCTACAAAAAATCATATTTCATCCCATGGGTGTCCAAAACCACCAGCCACACATCATACTTTCTCTATTCACTCAACCAAAAGATATGACAAAACGCATTGCAACAAGCATTAACTTACATGGCAAGATGTGGCAACATTAGTCTAGGAATTATTAAGTTTATTAGATCTTCACAGTCTCTAGGTGGACAATTCAATAGTGCATAGATCAACAAGAAAACCTACGGAAAAGATTTGTTTGTATATTAAAAAACACAACACTAATGTTTGGATAAGGTCAATGCCTCATTCAAGAAAAAAATATTGACCATATTCAAGCAATTGTCCATAAAAAAACACTCCATTTAAGATACAACAAAGAGAGTGAAACCTTGATAATATCCAAGCATTTTTTTTTGCAAAGGTTGACTTTATCCAAGCATCATTGTATATGGGCCAAACTAATGTACATTTAGTTTTGGGAATTAATACATGCACACCTAGGATCTGATATGTGCACATAGAGGGGGGCAAATTATTACTTTTACCCTTTTTGTAAAAAAATTAAGCTTTTCCACTATGAGTTGTTCAATTGTAAACTCCTTTGTGGTTCCTGACTAAATCAAGGTCTCTAAATCCAAATCTGAATTCAAACTTTCCAAATTCCAAATTCAGCTTGTGAGGGTAAGTATCTAAAATTTACCCCTCTCTTATGTGCATATATCAAACCCCCGGGTGTGCATATATCAATTCCCTTAGTTTTTCGTGGCTTCTAAAGCAAATCTGTAATATCCTATGTAATTCATATCAAATAGGATTCCATAAAATTACACCATTTATGACTTCTCATGTTACTTATACAGATTCCTACGTCAAAAGGATGTGAAAACTGCACACCAACTAGTTTTACACAGTTTCTGTATACAATTGTCTTCCTTGTATTCCCCTGGTGTTCTGCATGATTCTGTCACATAATACTGGTTGACGAAAAAGAAATACAGAAATATTTGCAGAGTCCAGAAGGAAACTTCGAGACTAGAATTTCAGTGAAGCAGAAATAAATTTCAGACACAATTGGGTTGTTGACTGAAATCAACTACGCAGTTTGAAGATGCTCTTCAGCAACAGCAGCAGGGCGCCACAACGTGCCATCACCCCCATCCATCAAAGCAATCCCAAGTCCTGCCAACTCCAATCTAATCTGGTCTGACCGTGCATAATCCTTCGCATTTCGAGCTGCAGCTCTCTCTTGAAACCGAGCTGTTAGATCCTCCATACTCAGTCCTGCTCTCTTCAACGCAAGTTCCTTGATTTCGTCCAGTATCTAAATACAAGCAATCATAAGTAAGCAGAGTTATCCATTACCACCAAAAAAAACGCATAATTCACAACATTTTTCAACAAATACACCCTTGCTTTTTGAATGAAACAAAGTCGGCACCTTTACTGTGAACGAGTTTCGAGGACAACCATATATAGTTGCCAGAAAGATTTCTGATGTTTTGGCATAGAAAGAAATTGACAATGACGCCCTTGTAAACCGATAAGGTATTAGGAAACTTATGACACTCAGTGTTTACAAATGTGGTTAATCTAGCAAAACTTTTACCACTTTTTTTGATGAGTACAAAACACGTGAATATCAGTGTCAGATTTGAATTTTAGCACATTTTAACAGTGTATCTAGCCCCTAGAGCTAACTATGAATTCAAATTGGGGATTACTGCTCATCCATGATTGAAGTGTGGCTTCTGAAAAACCTTGGCATAGCTCGAAGTTTGAAATCCTAGAATGCTCATAGCTCCTTGGGTTTCGCTCATGAGCACTTGGAGCGATGCCAAACGGGATTTATCTTTGCGGCCCTGCAAAAACCACGTATAGAATGAATATTCCGAAGTGACTACATGACAACCAGCATATGTTGTTCTGTGAGTGCACAAATCTTTCTATTCAAGAAATGAAATAATAGTATATGGACTGGATTCACTCAATATGGCTGATATGATGTGTAAGAGTACGCTAGGTCTGCTTGTTCACAAGTGAAAATATGAGAGATCAGATCAAGGGTCTATTGAACTACTCCCATGGGCTTTATTGTCCAAAATTTTCATACTTAGGGTGTGAGAAAATTGTGTCAAAGTTTCTCTAAAATGCTCAAACTTGAGAACTGAGATGATTTGTGTTAAAGAAAGAAAAGTTCAGAGAATCGAAGCAGATGAACTCTAAGTGCTAGGATCTCCTTTCAAATATGTTAAATACGTTGTATGAGCATGAGACTCTAACTCTGTTGCAAAAGTTACAAACATTGAAGACAGAGAAGAGTGTAAAGGAGGAACAGAAGTGCCGGTACCTTGCGAGTATGCAGGAGATTATTCATGAACTTCAAGGGATCTGAAAAAGAGGCCACGACAACAGGGGTGTGCAAATCATCCGCCATAGATGACTGGAAAGTGGCTTTGAAGCTCTCCGCAAGCGCTGTAGCCTCTTTGGAAGCGCTACCGCTCGTCTCTTTGTTGATTTGTTCAGATACAGCCTGTTCACATTCCTCAAGTGCCTACTCAAACAGAAAAACCTAAGCTCAGACTTATAAAAGGTAGAATATAAGCCCCCCACAAGTCAACAATCTTAAGCTCCAAGTGTCTAAATGGCCACAAGCGGTCACTTCCAAGTCAACAGCAGTTTGAACATGTCATTTAGAAAACTTCAACAAAGGGAAAAAATGAACCAATAGAAAGAAAAAATGATACCCTGCAATTTTGAATGATAGAAATCTGTTTGAAATTACTACCAGTAGCTTGACAGCAGCTTTAGCATGAAATAATTAATTCTTGGTCCCAAAGTTACCACATTTCGTGACTTGATTGGCCAACACCCATGATATAAGTAAACATGAAAATCCAATTCAGCAAGGCAAAGTGCCTAATCTGCAATCTACTTACAGCATAAGTGATTATTAGATTCTAAAGTGGAAGTTCCATTATTAGCTTGAGCTATTAGAGGCTAAAGGCTTCCAACAAGAAATCTCAAAAAGAGAAGGGGTTTGCAAGGTCTGAAAAAGGACTTGCTTTCAAAGTCTCAGATTGAAAGAGAAAAAGATGCTGGACACCTCACCTGAAAGAGGTAAAATATGCGGTCCGATGCCAACTCCAACTGCCGCTTGGAGTAATTCACAGGGGATCGATAGTGGGTGCCAAGCAAAAACCAACGTAATGCTAGGGGGTGATAGAGCTCCAATACCTTCATCCAAGATTCCCACTTGCACCATTAAAACTAGATATTCCCTACAAAAAACTAATTACAACAGCAGTAGCTTTTGCACAAGAATGATCATCAAAGATATTGAAAAAGAAGGTGGACGTCCACCTACTTCTAGCATTAATTACCATGGGTAAAAGCGCAGTGGAAAAAAAAGCACTGAAGGTTTACGGTTTAGAGTTGGTGTACAAGGCAGAAAACGGTGCACACATGGTTTTGTGTACTTTTAAGTTGGTCAAGAGACCTTAATTTCAGATGCACATGTAAACATCACCTCACTAAAATTAACCAAACTTCACATGTAACAGGAATTTTGAAAATTTGACAAACATTTTGCAGAGTCTTAGAGGGTGAAATAAATCTAACATCACATTGAGTTGTAACTGGAAAAATGCTGGAGTTAAGTTTACTACCGATATTGGACCAATTTGGAAAGATAGTTGTACCACATACCTCCCGAATAGTGAAAAAGTTTCCTAGAGACTTGGACATCTTCTCAGAATCCACGGTCACAAAGCCATTGTGCAACCAATAGCTGACTCGACTGTCCGCACAAGCAGCACAGCTCTGGGCGATCTCATTCTCGTGGTGAGGAAAAATCAGATCCATACCACCACCATGGATATCAAATTTATGGCCTAAATGTTCCGCACTCATTGCACTGCATTCAATATGCCAGCCTGGACGCCCAGCACCCCACGGACTGTCCCAAGCAGGCTCTCCTGGTTTCGTACTCTGCACAGCAATAATTTTGAGCAAATCTTCAGTAATGGGCACATGTCCAAGTTGAATGCTGAGTAGTCCAGTTTAGCAGCTTTCACAACAAGTTCAAGTATGTAAAAAATGATTTCTTCTTTACATCTAACCTTCTTTGAAGCTATTTAAATGCTTGATTTCAACTGGAAGCAGCCACTTTTGGACACGTGTTACATACACAAGGACTAAATATTCTCTTGGACCTACCAATTCACTCGCATTGATGGTCCCTGGATGAACAAGGACTCGAGACTTCATACCCATTTCTATTGGAAAACACAGAATTGTCAAAAAAGGAGCGTTTTTTCTCTCACCACTTGCAAGGGCGCTGACCTTCCAAAGAGCGAAGTCTGCAGGGTTTTGCTTCCGGTTGTCGACGGTCACACGTTCTCCTGCTCGATTCTCCTCTTGCTTCCGTCCTGACAAGCATCCATACGTTGGAAGCGTGTCAACTGCGAAGTACACGTCTCCTCCGTCCATCACATATCCGTTTCCATTTTCTATGATCTGCAATCCAAGACTCATCAGACTAGTTACAGTAAAATGGATTTCTAGTCTCCAAAGGAAAAAGCCCTGTAAGTACAAACTAGCCATGCTATTGAACTCTAAAAGCACAAAAACTAACCTTAGCTATCATGTTTATAATTTGCGGTATGTGGTCAGTTACACGCGGCTCCATATTCGGTGCCAGGCACCTCAGCAGTGCCATGTCCACTTGAAATTCTTCACAAAACCTTCTACTCAGTTCTACAGGATCTTCTCCTAACTCGTTCGCCCTGTTTATGATCTGCACAGCCACGCCAAGAATTCATAACAGCCACATTCTAGCATCACAAAAACCCTGCCTGCCATGTGACAACTTCAGAAGAGCAAAGATCAAACCCTAAAGCAACAAGAATTCATGGTTACAGAACAACTGATTCGATTGATCATACAGTAAAAACAAGGGAAAATTTCATGGATACCCCTGAAATTTGCAATAATTTCATAGATACCCTTGCTTTTCAGAAACATCACAAATACCCTTGGACCAAAATTTCCAGGTGTTTTTTTGTTGTGCATGCCACTTCCCTTCTTCCTTTGTGTGCACACTACTTTTTTCTTGTTATGGATGAGTACAAAGGAAGACGGGAAGTGGCATGCACAACAACAAAAAACACCTGAAATTTTGGTCCAAGGGTATCTGTGAAATTTCTGAAAAAGCAGGGGTATCTATGAAATTAGGGAATTGATACATGTACCACCCCTTCTTGACTATTCAACCACACCCTACTATATATGGTCAATATTTACAATATTAAAATAGGTGTGAACCACAAGAAAAACATCACTAATTTGAAAATACAACTTGACATAGAAGATACAATTTTTATTTTATTTTATACCTCTTAATCTTGCTCCTAGTATCAATTTAAAAAAATATGAATTAAAATAAATCTAATTAATATTTATTAATTGAAACTGTGAGCAGAATCTGAAGCTAAAAAACATAATTAAAGTTGCAACTTCTATGCCAAGTTGTATTTTCAAATTAGTGATGTTTTTCTCGTGATCCACACGTATTTTAATATTGGAAATATTGACCTTATATACTGTAGGTTGAGAGCAGAATCGGCATAAAAAAATTTCCTAAATTTTTTCCTAATTATTTCATAAATTATTTTCCAAAAATGCCCAATGTCAAACAAAACAAAATATTAGAAGATAGCTCAAAAAAGGCTGGATTCTATTAAAAAAATGGGTTGAATGCTGAATAATAACAACTTTTTTTGAAAATGCCTAATCTTCAACTAATTATGAAACCCGATGCCAAATGGGTTTTTTCATAAAAAATAATAAATTCGACAGTGACCTGCCGAATCTGCTCTCAACCTACAGTAGTAGGGTGTGGTAGAATAGTCCAGAAGGGGTGGTACATGTAACAATTCCCATGAAATTATTGCAGACTTCAGAGGTATCCATGAAATAACAATGGAGTTCAACCAAGGCCAAAAATTATGAATGATAGGGTTAGGGCTAGGGTTAGCACACAACCTACCTTATCATCGATATCGGTAAAGTTTCGAACATAAGTTACGTCGTACCCCACGCTCTTCAAGTACCTGATTCAATCCAAGAGAGTTCAGAAAACATTGGAAAAACTTGAAGTATGAACGAACTGTGCAGATGGGGCTTGCCCTCACCGGAAGAGGACATCGAAGGCGACGTATACACGAGCATGGCCGATATGGCTGTAGTCGTACGACGTCACGCCGCACACGTACATGCTCACTTTCCCCGGCACCAGTGGCCGAAAGAACTCCTTCTGCCTCTTCATGGTATTGTACAACTGAATCTGCACCTCCGTCGCACCATTAGGGTTGGAACAATACATCGTTCTATGTGACTGTTGTTGTTGTTGTTGTAATCGCACCTTCTCTTTCCGAAGCTCTGTTCCATAGAAAGACATCCCTGCAGTGACAAGACGATGAGGCCTGACGACGACGGCTCGAGGCAGAAGCGCCGTGCTGCAGCAGCAGCTCATTATGCGAGCAGCCATGGCCATGGCTTTCGAATGGCTACAACGATAATGTCATTCTCAGACTAGTTCTTCAGTGCCGCTCGAGTTCACCATCGAAAAGAGAAGATGCTAAATTAGGTCGCTCCGGCTGCAAAACAATTCAAAGAACTCCAACAGTCAGAGTAGCTACATTTTCACACTGTCGTCAGGATAAGAGTCCACAACTTCAATACAATTACGTTTTGGAATTCGTTTCAGAGGAAGTGAGAGAGGGTGAGAGAGAGAGAGACAGAGAGTTCTAGGGCAAATCCGGTAGCAAAGGAGCAGAGAAAAAGCGAGAGCGCATTATAGAAACTGTCAACCAACCCTAAATTTTGAAGCAAAGTCTCCAGAATCACAGACATTTCTCACGTTCTTACAAAAATGCATCCATAGCGGATTCAAATTTCGAAACAAGCGAATTGTGCCGTGCACGCAATTTAAGCGTGAATAGAATCACAAACAATCCAAAGAACTTAAACAGTCAGAGTAGCTACATTTTCACACTGTCTGCAGGATAAGAGTACACAACTTCAATACAATTACGTTTTGGAATTCGTTTCAGAGAAAGTGAGAGAGAGAGAGACTGAGAGAGACAGAGTTTTAAGGCAAATCTGGTAGCAAAGGAGCAGAGAAAAAGCGAGAGCGCATAGAAACTGTCAACCAACCCTAAACTTTGAAGCAAAGTCTCCAAAATCACAAACATTAACGACGTTCTTACAAAAATGCATCCATGGCGGATTCAAATTTCGAAACAAGAGAATTATGTGCACGCAATCCAAGCGTGGATAGAATCGGAAAAAATCCAAAAGATAAAAGATAAAAGATGAAAGGCAAACTAATAACCTGAAGTTTGCTATGACGAGCTTCATGGCCACCATGAAACCAAAATATTGTGAGCAAATTGTATGAAAGTGGAGGAACGATATCGCGACGGAGCAGAGGTGCAAAATTGCTCACCTGGCTATGGCGATCCAGAGCCTTCCACCCCCGTCGTAAGCTAGTCTTCCTTCCTTCACAACTAAGGTATGTACAACAGTGCATTTTAATCTGGCGAACTGGAGCCACACTGGCGACAAACTAACAGATTTTGACCACTCCTGCGTGGTCCCTCCCTTTATTAACGAATGTGCAATCGACAGCTGTAATCTGGCGATTGAAAAAAAAATGTCCTGATGTACAATTGTACACCCATCATTAACACCAGCCGTTTAGTGATAGCTAAAATTAAACCTAAACGTAGCACTTTTGCACCTAAATAAGATTCACATGCACCCAAATTAGACATGCAAGTTAACATAAAGAAACAGAAATTGTGTACATGGTGGTTTTTGATTGAATGTGACATGATCTTTTTGTTGTTGCTTTTTTAGGAGTCTAATGTTCACAGTTGGTCAATCTAGGGAGTTACCTTCAACAATTCATAATTTATTCATACAGTCTCAAAAAATTTTGAAAACAATTTTGCTTGAACTTGTACTCATTTCCTAACAAGCACATGCCATTAGATTTTCAACAAACCCTACCAATTACCATATTCAAAATAAGTGGCACTTTTGGGTGTACATGCCTTATCTCGGCTAGTGTTTGTATTTATGAGACAAAAACTTTGCCTATATAAGTAAATGTAGCTCATGATCATATGGTCAAAATTAAAAGTCTTCAATCTAGATTGTTCCTTTTGCAATTTAACTTGGACAAGAATGTTTTAATCTATATTTTCTAGGGAAAATTTCATGAATACCCTTGATTTTTGCCATATTTTCATAGATACCCTTGGTTTTTCAGAAATTACACAAATACATTTGATTCATAATTTTCAAGCATTCATTTTGTTATACACGCTATTTCTTTCATGACCAATGTTAAAATAAGGAGTACAATAGGGTAGTATGCTTTAAATGCGACCTTTTCTATGTAAAGTATGTCATAGGTAGCTCAATGGATATGAAGTAGTTCTTGAATGGACCTTTTCAAGTCATAGAAAAAAAAGTGTGTTTTATTGCAAGAGCCAATCACACTCCTTGGTTTCTCCTCATCTCTTTACAAGTTGCAAAGGAACGGATTATGAAAGGTCTAGAGTCACAACTAGGTGTCAACTATAGAAAACTTAGAAAAAACATCAAAAATTCAATAATGCTTCAAAACATATGAAAAAATTTGTATTACATGTGGTATGTATTTCCCTTTGTCTGAAAATTAGATGGAAACCCTCATATCTTGAAAGCCCATGAAAATGCCCCAAAAGGACCATGGCCTTTATTTTGTCAAAAAACACTAAAAACTGCCACCTCTATGGCAACAAGTAAAAAACTTAGAAGATTGGTCTTTTTGCACATTTAACCATAGGATCTTGTACTAGACTTGTATAGGAATGTTTCCTTCAAAACTTAAATACTTTGACCGCACAAATTGCAAGATATTTGCACTTAAAGTGTAAAAAACAAGCTTTTTTGCACCTTGCACGGCTAGATTATTTGACTTTGAACCTTTTTAACATAAATTTTTTGCACCATGGAGTTTTGAGGTTTATTTTTTTGTGGTGGGGAATTGAGTTGAGAATCTTTGGAAAAAAACCAAAGCAAAAAATACTTAAATTTCATTCTTAAAAAAAACATTTAATAGAAGAAGGTTTGAGATTGACCAAAATCTTACATTGTTCATAACCTTGCAATGGAATTGAATCACAATAATCCCAATGGTGAGATTGTTCTAGCAAGCAATCTTCACCCTTTTTGATTATTTATTTTGCAAAAGTGTTAAATTTGCATTCAAAAATGAAGTTCATAAGTTATTTTTTTCAGAGTGAAACCACACCTACGTGCAAAAAAAAACTCCTCATAACTTTCATCTCATCTATCAGAATTGAATGATTCAAAGCTCCCCACGTTTATATAAGTCTAAAGAACCTATTTCAGATTTTTATTTGAAAAGAATGAAAATTTTTAAGAAGTTTTTGGCTACTCAAGGAGCAGCATTTTCTAGATTTTCATGCATAAATTCTTTAATAAATGTTGGAATGGAAGAAAGAATTACATTCCCACATAGATTTTTGAATTCCTCACCTTCAATAAAAGTTTCAAAAAATCACACAAAGTAGTTTAGCCATAGGTACATGCCCAAAATCCCATTTGTCCCCCAAAGGGACAATGGTCCTTTAGGGGTTAAAGTGACAATTTTTGAGCATACTACCTTAGAACAAAAAAGAAGCAACATGCACTTAAGGGAGAAAGAAGTGACATGCACAGTATAATAAACACCTGGATATTATGAACCAAAAATATTTGTATAATTTCTGAAAAACCAAGAACATCTATGTAAATATGACAAACTTTAGGGGTATCCATAAAATTTTCCCTTTTATTTATACTTTCAAGGATGACTTCAACCATTTCATAGAAGTCATAAAATTTTCAGATTTTTTTAATTCCTCACCGTATGTGTAAGTCATATTGTAGAATATTGTGGCGTAAATCACAATTTAGGGTCATCCTATGATTTGATAATTATCAAGTTTTGGTTATAACCTCAAAGCTCATATTGCAATACGGCATTTCTATTTTGGGTATATTCAGATTTTCAAATTGGAGTAAAAACTACAATTAATGAACTTTTTTCATTCGTTGAACTCAAATTTGAAAATCAAGTTTATTTTTACACAAAATTAAATTGAGACCAAAGGGATAGAAATTGTGTAGTCCTTTTGTGGTAGACTTCTCATTGCCATGAACTCCACATGTATTCAAGGTACTTTTCCAGAAATAATTGGATGTAGATTATCCATTTTTCACTAGGGAGTAGGGACAAGCCATGTTGGATCATTCATCAACCATTTATTTGCTATGCATGCAATTTAGGATTTAGATCACAACTAAAAGTCATGAAACTCTCAAACAGGATAAAGATGAGGAGATCAGTATAAGTATTGAGATTTTTTTTCATTTGACATATAGATTATCCAAAGAAAAAAATGATTTCTATTAAATTAGTTGTAATTTATTATTATCTAAGAGCAACTCCAAAGTAACAAAATTGGTCTTCCATAACGATAGATCCAATCCTTGGAGTTATAGCCTTATTTGGACTTGTATTTCGAAAAAAATCAAAATTTGAACCATGACTCATGATATAAGGTCATTTGAGGATACTCTACAAATTCAAATAATGAGAGGTGAGGTTTTGAACATAATTGTGCTTCAAAAGGGACTTCAACTTCTAGTAGAAAGCAGCCTTTACTACAAATTCTCTACCATATTTTGATGAATGAAGACCAACTAACGTTCTAGTCCATTTGTCTTCCACTTAAGTGCAACTATGGGCCATAGTGATTTTTAAATGTAGTTGTCTTTCATACCAAGAGATTTTTCATTGTATTGACAGGATAAGACATCAACAAGTTTCACAAAAGAAATTCATCTTGAGTGCCATATCATGCCAATTTCCACTTTTATCATTATTTGCATTTTTACAATTTTATAAAATTTAGCCACTTATTGAAGATTAAAAGGGCTATATATAAATTCTAATCATCCCATGATTCTTTTTTGCTACTTTGCTATTTGATTATGATTTCATTGTACATAGCATGGCGTTACAAGTTGTATGTGAAAAAATGTACAAGTTAACATAGTGAATTGCTTGATTTTTGTAGCCTAGCAATAGCTCTAGGTCTCATTGATAGAAGGTGATGGAGTATACATAAATATCCATTTAATTGAGTTTGTAGCGATGTGTGATATTTTGGACGCTTGCTCTTGTTTAGTGATGTTATGGTCTTTTACTTATTGTATTATATGATTTTGTCATAAATGTCTATTCTTAAATTGACAAGAATATTTGTTTCATAACAATCCTGAATGGAATTCAATACATCTTCTAGAGGGACTTTAATTGTGCATATAGATTCTTGTTTTTCTTGTGAAGATACCTTTGGCTGCTCCAAGTTTTCCTTGCATTCTATGCCATTTGATTCTTCTAACAAATTTTATATCATTATCTACATGATATCAAAAGTTCCATGTAAACCTACATTAGATTTTGTTCCACATAATGATTCTCCAATTGGTTCAAAAATATAATGACAACTAAGGAAAGCAGTTTTGGGAAAATGAACAAATCCTTAATTTCAAGTCGCAAACTTGATATTCAAAAAACTCGGCACAATCCAATTCTATTCTAATAAGACAAATAACAAAAATTTGTCCTAAAGACTGAATCATGATTGGTTGAATTATTGATACAAAACCATCAGGGGTAGTCAAGGTTTGATTTTTATCATTTTCAATCTTCACAGAAGCCAACGTGGCTCAATCTACAACTAGCACGAGAGGTTTTCCGTGAAGATTGAGAAAAAAAATTATCCTCATCCAGGCATGGAGAAATGGCGTCCTTCAAGTTTTCACAAGAGAACTTTTACTTCTAGTAATTTTGGTTACATCTCGCGGTTGCTACTTTCATTGTATTAGCTCCTACTTTCACTCTACCTTTTCTCAATCTTCACGGAAATATGAATCTCAAACCAACCAGGACTACCCCTATTGGATATGAACATCAAATTGGAGAATAAAATATTTTTTACAAAATGGATTTCACTCAAGGATTTACTACCTTGAAAATTTTACTTTTCTTTTTTGCTATGACCAAACCTCCATAGACTAGCTCTTTTTTTTTGAACTTGTACAATAAAAACAAAGTTAGCATCTCCCTTGCATGTGGAACCTGTGTACACTACTAGCAAAAATCTTTTTCGTAGAATAGGGGTAGTCACACCTTTGCCACCTTTTTCTCAATCCTTAACCCTTAAGCGCCCAGACTTGAAACTAGAAAAACTTGACGTACTTGCAATCAAAGTGCTCCCTGTGAATTGAAAAATACAACTTACAAGATTGGACCAAACAAATCATTAGTAGAAAGCATCTTCATTGCGATGGGCTTGATTGGGGGTGGTTTGACCAAAGGAGCAATGGGATTACATCAGTCTAACTTGCGTTGACCCAATTTTTGGAGAGACGTTACTGTTTGTTGGGCACTTGGGGGTTAAAGAATAGGGATGTGGTAATCTCTCCTTGATTTGCAGAGGCCCCATTTTTTGAAAATTGAAAAAAAATCTTTTTACCTCCAGAGGAGAAGAATAGGGTGAAGAATTTTTACACTCTATCCTTGCTTGTTTTTGTTTCACCCCTGCTTGTCTCTTTTTATCATTGCTTTTCTCTTTTTGTCTATATATTACTCCTCTTGCTTTCAACTAAGTAAGCCTATCTCCATTCTTCACCACAAAAGAGGAGTCACACCTTTGTCATGGAGACATGCTCACATTGACCCCTATTTCCATTCTACAACTTCTCATTCTTCTTAAAAGTTTTAGTCTTGGAGAAGGTGGGACTACCCCTAATGAATGAAAGAACCATATTTATGTAGTTAGAAGAACTCTCCTGTCACAAACTCTAACAACATATTTGATTGCCAAAGAGGAAGGTTCCAAATTTCCAATGCCATCACATAAGTTGAGTTTGTTCATGAATTGAGGACAACATTAATTTCCTGAATCTATTCTATTAGCTGGCTAGAAACAAGCAGACTCAAACTCAAGAACCTACAGGTCTACGTAAAATATGTATGAGAGGGTGTAGTTTAGGGATTCCATTTCAAGTACTGCAAGTAAGCAAATCAGACCACATGTTTCTAATCTACAAAGTAGGTTAATATGTGACTTTTTTTGATCCAGCTATGTCGTCAAGGACTAAAAATGTCTACTGTTTTTGTTCAGATTTCTCGTTGAAGATGGAGTTGCATAGTGTCTTTGACGACAGGGGCATCAACGGAGAGCTAGCCATGCATGCACATTTCCAGCTGGCTCATCCTAAGTCACACCACACAATGAAGTACATTGAACCACTCTCTACTTTCCAAAAGCCTTTCAGAATTACGGGATTGGTAAGGTAGAAGCACCCAAAACTGACACTAGTCATTTACTGACATTTATACATAAACTTAAAGCTAAGCGCTCTTGCACCTGAACAAGACACGTATGTATCCAAATCAGACACGCAAGTTAACATAAAGAAATAAAAATTGTGTAAGTGGTGATTTATGATTGGATATGACATGGTCTTTTTGTTGTTGTTTTTTCAGGGGTTTAGTGTTTACAATAAGTTAGTCTAGGGAGTTACTTTCAACAATTTGTAATTATTTCATACAATCTCAAAAAATTTCAGAAATTTTTTTGCTTGCATTTGTACCCATTTCCTAACAAGCCCATGCCATTAGATTCTCAAAAGACTTTCCAAATTAGCACATCTAAAGTAAGTGTCACTTTTGAGTACTTCTACCTTACCTGATAACTTATACAAGTATGCGTTCATTTGTCTACTAAGTTAAGCACAACGTCTCCAGACAAACTGGTTTTTTTCCCTCGAGGGCATTTTCATTTGAGCTTCAGTGACTGTGAAATCAGCAAAGTTTGTGCTCGGGGCATTGAACTTAGCCATATCTCTTGTGAGCATGTAATAGAGTAGGTAAGGTACATGAGCTCCACAAACACACTTTTCAAGCACAACTAAGGTAGGAATACCATAAATTGTTACCCACACTCTACGAGGAGAAGTAGACTGTTCTGAAGTCAACAATAGCTTGCTCTGAAAAGGATTCTGAAAGATTTTAAAAAGATGCTATTTTTTTTGCATTTGATTGGTTCATACTTGTCTCGGATCAAGGTTCTAGAGGTAACCATTTAAGATACACCTATGAAACAAGAATGGGGTCCCAATGAAGAATCCACATTTATATTGCATAAAATATTCATTCTTGAGTTTTTTATTTAATTTTATTTGCATTCTTCCTTATCCTTGTTTCTGCACAAACTGAGCTTAATTTCTCAAGAAATTCCCCATATCTTATGAGGCTAGGTGGCTTATTTAACCGTTTATGTATTTCTACCTTATACTCGAGTAGAATCGGTGCCAAATGAGTCCCGTCTGCTCATGTCGAAGGCGGTGATGGACGGACGACGCGAATTCCCTTTTTTTTTGGTTCTGCTTTTGATTCCGGAACTTCGGTTGTGGCCACAGATTAGGGTTGGCATGGCAGACTTCCGGAAACACCGGTATTCTGAGCGTCTTCGGATGTGCGGGATCGAGTGGTTGTCGCTTTGGCCGAGTGGTTAAGGCGTGTGCCTGCTAAGTACATGGGGTTTCCCCGCAAGAGTTCGAATCTCTTAGGCGACGATTGGATCTGCTACCTACCTTGAAATTCGCGACAACTAGTCTTTTGCTCTCAATTCATGGACTAGCTTTTTTTTTCCTTTTTATTGCTCTTTAGTGGCAACTGAATGCCATTGCCGCAGCTGATGACCTAAGGTAGACACATCCAAATCCGACCCCTCCCTTTGGCCGATGTCAATGTATCTAGGGTACACATTTTAGTTCTGAAATGTACAGAAGGTCGGAATTAGGGAGGCCATTTTAAAGGGTCCGATATGGGTATGTCTACCTTAAATCTCACTCCATGTGAATGTTGCCTTGGCTTGGCAGATGAACGTTCTACGTGCTCAAAACCGTGGGTGGTCTGACGGGATATCCTAGAGCATCCGCACCTTTACACTCTAAAGGTATGACACACATAAGGTAGGAGCAAGGTCCAAGAAGAATTGGCCGCTAGTTCAATGCTAGCTGATTGAAATGAGAAAAAATCATTTGCAATTTATAAACTTTGGCTAAAAACCGGTCAAAAATCTTTAAAAAAATTACTTGTAGTATGATATAGAGAAAATAACCAAAAGAGCTCCTTGATAAACCGATTCAATACAAGAATTGAAGGGAATCTACCAAAAGATCTCAAATATTTCTTGGACCTTAGGAAGGAGGCTCAAGAATTGGGCATCTAAGGGCAAATACTGAATTCTGGGGAGGTGAAACTTCTTGCAAAATGTTTTAGTAAATTTTCCTCAAAAGACAAGAGGAATTGACATCTACCTCATCTTGTTTCAAAAATTTTGGAGCTTTGTGAAATTAGGTATGAAAATTTGAAGTGGAAAGGTCATAGGGCTCTAACATCTTGCACCTTCTCAAATGTACACTGCTTGTACATTACTGAAAACTCTAAAAAAAGAGATGTATGTAGGAGATACATTTAAGAAGGTGCACAGTTTATGAGCCGACTACCTTAATACTTATATGGTAAGTGTTCAAGCTCCTTCAAAGTGCTCTTTTTCACACCATATTTTGAGAAGTTCTATGGAAAAATTGGTACATTTCTTGATTTGTTGACAAGGGTTGGCATTATCTTTTCCACTTGACAGTTATCTAAAGTTTATTTTTTTCCAAGTATAAATTTGTCATTTTTAATTACTCTTTTGTAAATTTGCCAAGTTTTCAATTTCCCCTTAGTACATCTCCAAAATGTGATATATATGGTTGGATTTCTTTTTTGGATAATAATTTTAAAAGGATTAGTGCATAATTTAGGGTTCTACAATTGCATGTCTTTGATAAGAGTTGAACCTAGCCAAACCTTTACCTTTTTGAAACTTAGGATGTTGTGTTTGGAAAATGCTCAAATTTTCAAAAACATGAAAAGTTAACTTCAAACTACAACCCTTTTTAGATGGCTAGAAGCTCTTCTTCTTAGGAATCTTACTATCTTAACCCAAAAGCTATTTGTGGCTGTATTTAGTCTATATCAGCATTTTATTTTTTATTTTTTTGACAAGCCTTCTATGCCCTTGATGCAAATCCAGAAAAATCTCAAAAGATAAGTTTCTTAAAACAGAAATGTGGTAGTTGGTTGAATTGCCAATATTTTCTTATCTTTATGAATCACCTTTCTAATTCCTCATTTTGAAGTCGGTTCCTCATCCAAAATTTATTTGTCATTTGGAAAACTTTGACTTTTTCTTGTCTAGGTTATAACTAAACTTTGGCACTCTGCATACATTCCTTGACACTCAAACTAAGCATGTCAGGCACTGGTTTTTAAAATCACTATTTCATTCTAATTTTAATAAGTTTTATCCAGTATTTCACTTAACCCCTAAAGGACCAAGGAGCCCACTTTAAGCTTTATGAGAACTCGGGAAGGCTCTATTGACTTCATAATTTGGAAATTTTTCATGAATTTTTTAGGATGGATGCTACTCACCATAATCTACATGTGAAGCTTTATTTCATGTCATTCCAATAAGTAATGCAAAAGTTATAAGGTTTTTTCAATTTCAATGTCAAATCAAGTAGCAAAAAACATATTCCAATTTTTTTTAAATATAATTGTTTAGAATGATACCTACTAAAAAGAACTAAATCACCCAATTCCAAATAATGAGGTAAGAGTTAAAAAGAGATTTATTTTGCACGCAATGAAGGTAGGAAGAGGGTAGAAAAAACATATAAAGTTATGTTCTACTCTCAAGTTTGAAAATTTTCATATGAAAATGAAAATTAAAGTTACTAATTGCCAATTAGAGCATTCTCACCATCAGGATTAACAATTTTTATATTCATCCAAAATTTATTAGCATATTAGTTATATCTTTCATTCATCAGTACCTTTCACTTTACAATTTTTGTAAAAATGAATCCAAAGTTTTTTTGGTTAGTTTTTTTATATATGCTTTCAACCCACTTTCCAACATATTGCAAAGATTGCACAAGAAATACAACATAAGTGTTTTTCTCTACAAAGTTTGAAAAACAAAACTTCACCTTTTGGAAGGACTAGAAAAGCCTACATTTTGAAGTTTAGGCACATTGATCTTGCAACTGGTGGTGACATTCATTCTAAAATTTTGGGACAATGTACTTGTGCAAGTCAACTAAAGGATCCTATGGTTGGATTTGTGAAAAAGTAAGTTTCAATGAAGATTTTGACCCTAGTTTGGAGACTAGTATTTTGAAGCAGTTTTGGGCTTCTAAACATGAAAGAATTTTAGGAGTTAATCCCTAAATCTGTGAGTGTCCCCTTAGGAGACAATTGAGATTTTGGGCAGGTTCCTATGACTAAACTACTTCGTGTAATTTTTTGAAACTTTTATGGAAGATGGGGAATTTGAAGATCCATGTGCACATCTAATTTTTTTTTCATTCTAACATTTTTTGAAGAAATAAAAAATGAATTTCTGAATTTTTTTGGAGATGGGGCAGTCCAGGCAGCCCAAAACTTTTTTAAAATTTACATTTTTCTGAAATAAAACTCTGAAATTGGTTCTTTGAGTTTACATATACATGGGAAGCTTTGAATCACTCGTTTCTAGTAAATGAAATGAAATCTATGAGGACTTTTAGTTAACTGGTAGATATGGAGCCATATCTACCAGTTAACTAAAAGTCCTCATAGATTTCATTTCATTTATTGAAAAAGAGTGATTCCCATATCTACCAATTAACTAAAAGTCCTCATAACTTTCTTTTCATTTACTGGAAACGAGTGATTCAAAGCTTCCCATGTATATGTAAACTCAAAGAACCAATTTCAGATTTTTATTTCAGAAAAATGTAAATTTTAAAAAAGTTTTTGGGCTGCCCAAACTGCCCCATCTCCAAAAAATTTCAGAAATTCATTTTTTACTTCTTCAAAAAATGTCAAAATGAAAAAAAAATTAGATGTCCACACGGATCGTCAAATTCCCCATCTTCCATAAAAGTTTCAAAAAATCACACAAAGTAGTTTAGTCATAGGTACCTGCCCAAAATCTCATTTGTCCCTTGAGGGGACACTCAAGGATTTAGGGGTTAATAATTGATTAATTGACTTTTTATGAGGCACGTTTAGAATGCAAGAGTGAAAAACAATAATTTTGGGGAATTTTTGAAATATATGTAAACACCTACCAATTTGATGATTGTGTATAGAGATGAAGATGTTTTTAGTAATAAAATTTAAGAGTTGATATATGGGTGATTGTAAGAAACACTTGTACTATTTTTTGTCCCCTTCACCTCTTGCAAGCGCTTTTTGGCTTGTAACTTTTGCTCAAAAAGTTCTTTGAGCTGAAATTTCAAAGGAAGGTACATGTCATAGTTATAGACCTTTTGTAATTTTTGCAGGTTTTTTTAAACTATTTTACTAGTTTTAAACAGCCCCCAAATAGGTGTCTACCTTGGCCATTTTGGAGGTTTTTAGTACTCTTTTAGATCTAGAAAAGCAAATCTCATGCCACAAATTAGGGAAGTTGTTCATCATAGAGCATTACATGGATTTGTAGAAGGGTTTTAGGAAATTGTGAAGTTTTTGCCTTCCACATGCTCTCAAAGTGGGCATCCTTTGGTCAATGATTGGAGAAAGAAAACAAACTTCCCCAAAAAAGCAAATCCATCAATACAAGCGTCTTGAATTTAGAAAAAATGGCCATTTTTGTGTTTTATTTTTTTGAATGTTTTTACTATTTTCTAAAAAGCAAAAAGGAAATTGTCTTCTTGTGGGTAATTTTTGTCCCTCTATTTTTGTGCATAACTTTTAGAATAAATTTTTTCTAGGTTTAAATTTTCACGAGTATGCTATTTTAATGGTTTACAAATTATCCATATTTTTTTTTATTTAAAAAATTATTATTGCAAAAGCTCATAGTACTACCTAGTACTACCAGTTTTAAGGGTGTTTGAGACAAAACTGTGAAGTGTTTCTTGCAACTACCCATATGTATACCAAACATTTATTATATGTACACTAAGGAAGTAAATTTTAGATATTTAAATGTCAATCAAAAATGCTTAAGTAGAGGGTAAATTCTTACTTATACCCTTCTTTGCAAAAAATACTAGGTCTTTGCATTGGGTGTTGTTCAATTGTATTTCCCTTTGTAATTCTGGACTAAAAGTAGGGTATCTAAATCCAAATGTGGATTCAAAGTTTCTAGATTCAAATTGTTGATAATAAATATCTAAAATTTATCCCCCAACAAAGGGAAAATTTCATGGATACCCCTAAAGCTTGTCATATTTGCATAGATACCCTTGCTTTTTCAGAAACTGCACAAATACCTTTGGCCCATAAAAATTAGGCATTTGCTGTGCTTGTACTTCCTTCATGACTAAAGTTGAAGAAAGAAATGTGATGAAACAAAAAAGAAACAACATGCGCACAAAAGAAAGAAGAGAAGTGGCAGGCACAACAAAATATACACCTAATCTTTTTTATCCAAGCATATTTGTGCAATTTTTGAAAAAGAGAAGGGTGTCTATGCAAATGTTGCAAACTTTTGGGTTAGCCAAGAAATTTCCCTATAACAAACACCCGGTGTACATAGATCTAAGATAGACCTACCCATACTTGACCATTTAAGGGCTTGGGGTACCTCAAGGTCTCAGAAAATTCATGATTTTTTTTCTAGGGTTAGCCTTTCAACAAGCTATTATGGAATGTAATTTTTTTTGGAAAAATACATTGTAGAATATTTTATATTAAAGGGCAAAGTTACAGCTCATAGGGTCCCTATTAGCAACTCTAGACTTACTTTGAAATTGCTTGGATATGTTTCCATAGTGGCACTCAATGGTCTCAATCCCACTGTTGCACTATGTGTTCAATAGTGTGTGGTAAACGCATCAAATCTAGGGTGCAAGATTGGGAGGGGTTGGGAATGGAAGTGTCTACCTTAACCCTTAAAGGACCAGGCCCCCTTTTTTAGAAACATAGCAATTTTGGGCAGGTACTTGTGATTGGAGCTTTTCATATTTTAGTCTGAGTTTTAACAGAATGTGGGGACAAGGTTTATCTTTCATATGTACTAAATTTCATGACATTTGGAATTATGAGTAAAAAGTTATGGCCTAATATGTTGCTTTTTATGTTCAAGGGGCAGCCTGGGCAGATTTTTAAAATCACTTTTTTCAAAAACAAAATTTTTAAATTGGTTTAGGAGATTTATGTGAATGTAGGAAGCTTTCAAACATTCAATTTTGATCAATGCGATGAAAGTTATGAGGATTTTTTGTTTGCGGGCAGTTATGGATTCTCTACTCTAAACTTTGAAGTCCTTTATTTTACTCAATTTTCAACATTTTGGAAAAAAAACAAAACCAAAGGATGTAGATTGTTTATTGCAACATTATGACCATTGGGATTGGCATTTTTCATTTCCATAATTAAATTCTTAACAATTTTGTGTTTTGAATCATTCTCTACTTCTTTTTACTAACTAATTTTTTTTCATATGTTATACAACTCCAAATGATTTGAAATTTTTTTGACATGTACTTTACTTAAGTAGAATAAGGAATTTAGAGAAGCATCACCCACATGGCCTTTTTTCCTTTGGAATTTCACTTTCTAAAGGGTAGCTGCTCAGTTTTTCAGAAGACGTGTTTGAATATTCAAACCATTCTACCCTCCAATCCACGTGGTGGAAAACTCTAAATTTTTTTCCACATCTTCTAAAACCATTTTTCTACAAGATCCTACGGTCACATGTGCATACAAACATTTTTGTTTTCAAATTTGGTTGATGCTTTAAAAATGACAGTTTTGAAGAGTTTTTAGTGAAAACTTTGCTTAGTCCTTTAGGGGTTAACCTTTAAGGGTCGGGCTGGTCCCTGTGGGCTGGGTGGCGATCCAGTGTTTTTTTTTAAGATTTCAGTGGACAATTTTTGTCCTCGTGGTTGTTCAAGGGTTAAGCTTATACCCTAAAATTTTGGTCCACATAATCCCAAAAGTTTTCATAGCTTTGATTCCTTGTATAAAGTGACCTTCACCGTGAAGCTACACGTTCCCCAGCTCTCCGCCAATCAGGTTCCATGTGACGTGGCAGTGTGATGCGCCACTCGATTCCTCTATCCGATTTTGGAACCGGAACTTCAATCGAACTCACTCGTTAAGCATTGCGTGGTACTTATCGATGACATCAGGACCAGCAGTTGTCGCTTTGGCCGAGTGGTTAAGGCGTGTGCCTGCTAAGTACATGGGGTTTCCCCGCAAGAGTTCGAATCTCTTAGGCGACGACAGAGTGTTACCATCACATCCGCGACAACTTTCTTTTATGGGTTTCAATAAATCACTTGAGCGATAAGGTAGGACCACCTTAAATGGACACTTTTGTGTTAGAACAATTCAAGAAGAAGGTGCATTGAGATTTTGAATACAAATTTTTGTTAGGAAATAGGCATAGATGGGCAAAAAATTGTCCTCATATTATTTTGCAATTTTATGAATAAAATATGAATTTTTGAAAACAAGGTTGTAGATACACCTATTGTGAACACTAGACCTGTTGTAAATTGATCATGAACTTTGGGAAAATAAACATAAAGAAAATTAAATGAGTGAACATGAGAGTCCAAGAATAGATCACTTTAATGTTTAAAATGGTCACTGTGACCACTCATACCCATGGTTGATGTCCCATTTGCCTAACTGCTAGATCTCATACCTCTGGTTTGTGTCTCATTTACCCAACTACTGGGTCTTATATGACCTGTTTTATAGGTGTCCATGAACGGATTGTGTCCATTTAAGGTGCTCCTACCTCACTCCCTCTATCCCTCTAAAAACGTTCAAAAAATTAGACACATTTCTTGACCCACTAAAAAGATTTCAAATGTTGAGAAAACGTTTGTCATGTTCAATGATCTCATAGGGGCAAGTTAGGTCATGAGCAAGCATCCCTCTTCTAGCAAGCATGGCCTTGCTCATAAGAGGTATCATTGTTGCTCCTAATCTTTAAATCATCAATAGTAAGGACCTAGCATCATGCACAAATACAATACTTTTTACATGGAATTTGGGTGCTCAAACGGCAACTTCAAAGTTGGAGATTTTACATACATTTGATAGATGATACACTGATTCTAGAATGCATGTCACTAGCACAAAGACTAAAATAATGAGGAGTCACAAACTATGCACAAAAATGATACTTTTTGCATGAAATTTGAGTGCCTAAACGGCAACATCAAAACTGGAGATATTACATATATGTATTAAATGGTAAATTGATTTTAGAATGCATGTGTTGCTCACAAAGCCTAAAAACACAGTTAACCCCTCACCGCCCAAGTGGCCCAAATTGGGCTTCTCTGAATTTTATTCAAGGATGCACAACCTTTCTACAAGATTTTTTAGTGATTATTATAAATTTTAAACTCTTATTGAAGTCTAGTTTCAACATCAAGAGTCTGATTTTGAGAATGAGTTAAAGTGATTTATCTATTCAAGATTTTGTGCAAGGGTGTCCATTGCAAATCTTCACTTTCTAGTGTTGAAGGCTCTTGGAAATGAGCTTCAAGTACACTAGAATTTGGAGAAAAAATCACATTAAAAATTCAATTTAAAAAATTGCAAAATAGATTTTGAGAAGCTGTAAATTGATTGGGGTCAAGCATGTTATACTTTACATACTCATGTTTTTTTGGTACCCTCAATTTTAGGTTTGAGATGCAAAAAGAGGATTGAAAGGCTTAAAATCACTTTTGCAATTTTAACACCCTCATGATTAAACATTATAATCTTTCAATCCATAAATGATATTGTTGTGATTTCTTTTCCTATGTGATCTATAACATGTCTACTTTGAATTTGTACGGTTGCGTTTCAGAGAAATTTGATAAGATTGATCAAAATGCCGGCATTTTGTTCACTTTCAAGCAAATTCTAAGATACTCCAAACTACCATGGGCGGTGAGGGGTTAAGTTATCCTTTGCAAGGAAGCTTTAGGACGTTTTTAGAGGGACAAAGGGAGTAACTTACTTCTCCTCTTAGAGCATCTTCAATGTATGTACTGCGAACGGGACTCGGAAGTAACTGGTCTTGTGTCGCTCCCCACCCCTTAAGTATGCAGTTCCTTTCATTAGCTAGATCCTCCCAATGTTGATGCAACTCCCGTCCCAGATTTAAGCACGGTAGTAGAAGAATGCAAGCACTTGCAAGTTGTTGTTGGGAAATTGCAAGCTGTTGCAAAATTTTTTAAGCCATCACAAGTAACGTGTCACTCCATTAGCAAATGTAATGCGCATTAGGAAAACGAGCTAGGGCACGGGAAAACAAGACAATATGCTGCTCCAGGAGGTGGTTTTAATGGGGTTAGTTCCGATGTTTCCATTCCCATGACTACGTTGGAACCCTAAAAATACCTAGAATTCTTGTTCAAGTGGCCCCCACCCAGAGAAATGCAGGACCAGCCCATTCCCAGTGCATACATTGAAGATGCTCTTAGTGCTCTTTTGAGGCGTTGCAATAAATCTCTGAGTGACTGTAGTACCACAGCCTCGTGATCTCGCCTCGAACTAAAGCTTATGCTTACCCACCTCACAATCACACCACCTCAACGCACCAACGCATCCACTTCAAAATTCCATCAAGCAAGCTTAGTCATGGCGACGATCACGGCGACTGTACGAGCTTGCCACCAGGCCTGAATCCCGACGCAGGCAGGCAGACTCCATGGCCATGGCATCATCGTTGCCACTGTGCGTATCTGCGCACAATCGCTTGCATTGCCATCGCCATCGCCATTGCCCTCAAGCAATCCGACAAGCAGCTCTGCTCACCAAGTCTCCACTCCTTCCGAAGCTTGAAACCCTAGGGTCACAACATTCCCTGCATTTGTAAGCTCACCCTTTCCTTTCCTCATCTCAGCACACTAAGGTAGAAGCACCTAAATGTGACACTTTTGTTACTTCAATTCACCAGGAGTGTGCATCAAGATCTGAGATTGTAGAAGGGTTAGGAAACCAGCAGAGAGTGCTGCAAAATTGTTTTTAGGATTTTCTGAGATTGTATGAATAAACTACAAATTGTTGAAGGTAACTCGTAGACGCACGCCAGTTACACAATTTGTGTTCCAATACTCAATTATGGTGACAGCTTTAGTTGACTTGCATGTCTGATTTGGGTATCTGATGGATTAGATAAGGGCTCATTTATAGGGGTCCGAAAACGAATCGTGTCATTTTAAGGTGCTTCTACCTTAATCCTCAGTACTGTCAATGTCCGAATTACCGTAGAAACTTGCGGTAGGAGCCAACGAGAAATGCAAAAATGGAAGTGATTGGATTAGGTTTAAGCTTAGTACTTTTGCTCGGATTTTACCCTTTTTTTGATGATTTGTGCGAGTGTGCAGGAGGTTACAAGCAAGAACCAGAGTACGACTCTCAGCTTCTTCTTCTTCTTATTCATCTTCAGCGAGTGGTGATGATGATGCTGCACCACCTGACATACCTTCAATTTCTGAGACTAGCAATGGATCAAGCTGGAAACCTCAATGGCGGGTGGCAATTGGAGTCGCCGTTGTTGCAATTGGACTGACCGTCTCGGGTATAATAATCCTGCGAAGAAATCACTTGTTGAGTAGTAGCAATGCAAGCGAGGCATCGCAGCTGATTGCCGATCTTTCCACCTCCACTGCTTCCTCTTCTTCACAAGAAGCATCTCAATTTACTGTGACCTGGTTTGGACGAAGAATTTCTCTTACTGAAAAATCTCCAGGGTAAGTGTTTCCAGATGGTTCTGGCGAAGTACTGATCACTGTTCTCATTATGCTGCTGTGAGCAATGTTTAACCCCTAAATGCCTGCGACACCAAATTCTGGTGTCGATAATATTTTGAAGTTTACCAAATCTAACTAAGTTGCTAAAGTTGCTATTTTTAGCAGTTTACATTTTTGTATTATTCTTCTTGAAGTCTAGTTTTAGCATCAAAAATGTGATTTTGAAAATGATTGATTATGACTTTTTTATTCAATATTTTGTACAAGGATCTTCACGTTCTTTAGAGTTGAGAGCTCTTGGAAATGAGCCTCAAATACACTATATCTGGGAGAAAATTTTACACTAAAAATTTATTTAAATTTTTTTTAGAAGAGACTTTTAAAAGTTGTAAAGTGACTAGAGTTACATATGTTGTGTTCTTTAACCTTATATTTTTTTGGTGACCAACTTTTTAGATCTTTTTAGATCCAACATGTGAAAAGATGATTGAAAGACTACAAGTCATATTTGCAATTTTAACACCCTCATGATCAAACATTATAATCTTTCAATCTACAAGTGATATTGTTGTGTTTTCTTTTCCTATGTAATCTCGAACATATCTAGTTAGAATTTGTACGGTTACAATCTTAAAAAAATTGAGGCAACTTATTAAAATGCTGGCTTTTTGTTCAGGCGAGGGCAAATTCCCAGATGCTCAGAAAAGGCCTCAGGCATTTAGGGGTTAAAGCTTTTTCTTAGATTTTTGTGGTTTGATGCATTGCAGGTATATGTACTTTTTGTTGCTGATGGCAGCAGGTTTTGGTCTGTTTGTGAGCGAGGAGGCACTGAATGTTTGGGTGCGTCTCTCCTACTGG
The DNA here is from genome assembly GCA_963920765.1 of Ulota crispa. NCBI lineage: Eukaryota > Viridiplantae > Streptophyta > Bryopsida > Orthotrichales > Orthotrichaceae > Ulota > Ulota crispa. The sequence goes on along the minus strand of OY987247.1, from coordinate 3,565,846 downwards.
TATACTATTTACCCTAATACACCAAAAATGCATGGTTTTAACATAATCAAGCTGATGCTGTGAAAATATAATCTACACCAAAACAGTGCATTTAGGTTGCCTTAACAATTAGGTTGTTTTGCGTTGGCAAAGTTACCTCATGACTCACCCTTAGCCACCTAGAGGGACATGCAACTCTATTTATGTTACAATAATTCTCTTTATGTTACACTAATTCTTTGTTTTGTTTAAAGTTCCAGCTTTCCTGCTCTGTTACTTTTGCGCTTGCTGCTGCGCCCAACCTTTGCTTGCTTCCACCATTGTTTATTTATCACAATAATTATTGACAAAAGTAACTATAGGCTTGATAAATATTTAAATAGTCTGAAATGTCGAGAAATTAGTATTGGGCAACCTAAATGCACTCTTTGGTGTAAGTTTTACGTCACCATATCTAGTGGAGAACATATATATGTCGATCATAAACGTATAAAACAATTGGACAAATGAAGGTACATATATAACCTGCTCAAGACTGCTAGATAGAACTTGGGGACAAATTTTCTAAAGGGCATCCAAATTCCTCTCAAAGTGCTGAAGTGTATGCAGGTCGGTGGAACCTTGGGACGTTTATTAACATGGGACCATTCTCAAGAAGCCTTGATGTCATCCATATCAGAAAATCTTCCGTACATTACCTCCACTGTTCTATGGGTTTACTGGTAAGAAAGAGCGTTTAATTGCTTCTCCTGTGTTTTATTTCTGTGGAGCTTGCACCTGAATGTTGGACGCTTGTTTCAAGTGTTTTAACAGTTGATATGAAAAGGTCTTTCCAATCTGGAGTTATACAGAAAGTGGTCATTTTCTGTGGTTACTTTTTCTTCCCTGTATATCTTTGAGAGGTAAATTGCTGTGAAGTATGTCGTAGCATGGCTTTCTCTTGAGAAGGTGCTTGGATTTGCCTCAGATTATTTTTCTCTTACAACGACTCGTATGTTTCAGGGGAGTTTGCATCAGCGACATGGTGCCATTTTTTGCTGGTAGACAAGCTGCCAAATCAGGAACTGGGAACTTAATTCGTGAAAAGGTGTGTCTTAATCCCACTAGAAATGACACTGCAAGCTTCTGGTCTCATTGTATACTTCTAAGTTACTAGAAAACCTGCAGGCAAGGATTAAGGTGCTCGTTTGTAGTCTGAGACTACTCTAAGTATGTACCATGTCTTTTGCAGTTGGGGATGAGTGAGGAGAAGTTTGATCAAGTAAGAGCCAATGTGCAACGATATGGCAATTTGATTGGAATTGGTTAGGCTTTTGTCCCCTCGTTAGATTACCTGTTCTCATGCTCTAGATTTCATATTCACATCTTTTTATAAACAATGGCATCTATACGTCTAGTACAATGCTATTGAACGCTTTAAGTTTGTAGCTAGATATCGTCACTTTTAAAATGTTTTCTTTGGAATTTGTACACAGTTGAGCGATTTTCGTTAGGTGTGCGCAACCCCACCTCGTTTCTTGCTGGATTTGTGGTAAGTAATTTTCAGTCTTACCTCTTTTGATTTGGGTTGTTGGTTATTCTGAAAACAGCAATTAATATGCTGATTTGACACATATCATGCAGATAGAACTGATTGTGATTTGAACGTTGGCAGGCAGCTTTTGGTGATTAGCTCAGTAATGAATGCCTGATACCTTTCCAGTATCTATGTTCACTTACTTCTCAGTAATGTTTTTTAGGGTATCAAGCCTACAAACTTCTTTGCTGGAGTTTGCATTGGTGGTCTTATAACGCTACCGTTGCAGGTACACTCTTTCTCTATTCCCCACTAACTGTTTATATATATGCAAAAATCCTAAATTAGTAGAAGAAAGTACACTCAACATTAGTTTTGTTTCTTCTGGTTGTTTCTATTTCTTCATTGTGAGCCGCTACACAAACGTGAGGTTGCTATACAGTTTCTGCCATTGAGATGTTAGAAACATGAGAATTTTATTGACAAGTACTATGCTGAATTTTCTTACAGAGGGCAAACTAGTTAATCTAAGACTTGTACAGCATATGCAAAGTTTTCATCTTTGGTATGAAATTCCATATCCAGTTGCATGTCTGAGCATATTGGCATGGATAAATACAGATTGGCGTTGGCTTGGTTCTCCGAGACCGTCCTGTGGCTGCCCTTGCTGGAGTTGCTGCTGTTGTGGTACGCACTTCTATTGCTTTTGAACCTTTCTGGTTTATTCATTTACTACTTTTTTTTGTTAGCCCGTGTGACGCTGCTTCTGATATGTTTTCTTTGCAGGGCATCTGGACACTGCTTCCATACATAGCAGCTGGGATTGGCTCAATCGTATACTTCTTACGTAGAAGGAAACAATCCTCCTGATTCGTGAATACTGCAGCTTTCAGTTTGAGTTAACTGCTTAACAGGAAACCATCCTCTTGATCTGTTCAGTGATTCAACAGTCTTGTTGAATTTTCGGCCTAGCAGGCTTCTATTGTGCACTCAACTTTTGTCAACATAATTCATGAAAAAAATCTAAAAGCTTTGGCAGCTCCATGTTGAGTTTATACCAGTCTAAAACTCTACACACCCTGAGAAAGCTCTAATGGGAGAGCTTTTTGAATAACTGCGTCTATGGATGTATTAAATTCTCCAGAAATCTCACTTCCGAAAATTACTCTAGACACCGTTTTTCTAGTGAATTGACCAACAGGTCCTCTTGTTTCGAACATTGTTACAGTATACTGGAGTTCTCTTGTTCTGTTGAGCTCAATCGTGTTTTTACCCGGGATTTTGCATAGGCGGTCGCAACAAGAACTGGCTATTAAACTGAAAATTGAATCAAGGTGTCTGTTGCAGAATCCCACACCAGCAAGCTGGGTTAATGAAACTGCTTACGTGATGCCTGCATTGTTGCATCCATTTTAGGTCTTTGGATTATTAACAGTATTCGACATGGGCTTGCACAAGATGAGCTGCAAGGTAACCCCAATCTTTGTTTATAACTTCATCAATCACTGAACTTAACCCCTACACGTCGAAGGGGACGATTATCATCCTTTCGGTGCAAAAAAAAACAATCCGGGGCAGTGTGCGGGGAGATTTTGAGCATTTTCGGTTAAAAGCCTATATTTCTCATTTTCATCTGGTTTTTTCAGTGGATGTAGTGGCTATTCACCATACACCTACACTATAATTGGAAATTTTTCAAAAACTTAGTCGGTTTTTAGCTAATTTATTTAGATTTCAATCGGTTTTTTGCACATTTCATGCGGTTGACTTTTTATTGTTTTTCGGCTCTCCCCATTCATTGGCCTGGGGTTGGAAAAAAAAGCTTTTTTATTTGATTTTTTTCAAAAGCAACCATTGCAAGGCTCTTCACCACAGAGTGTCAAAATTGGACTAATTGAAAGTCCTCATGTTTTTCAAAACTGAAATTTGTGAGAACATTCACAACTATGATTGTAAGTCTTATCTTGCCCTTCTCACAAATTTCATGTGAATAGCATGCATTGTTGACTTTTTCCACTTTTTGAAGCAATACTACAGATTGGGCACAACCAAAGCACTATAGCTCTACAGTGCAAGGCAGGCCACAACTATGGGGCCCAGCAATTAAGGGTTAACCACTAGACTACCATGTTCAAAAATCTTGCAATACTTGTCGTTACAAGGATTTATTGTTCACCTTGGCAAATTCACTTTTTCTCACTTCATAATTTCAATCTTAAGAACTTGTAAACATTTTGTATCACGTTTTGATTAGGTAGTAGAAATACAATTATTGTAACTTTGACCTTTGCTCTTAAACAAAACATTTGCTATCTGCAAGTGCACATAATCATTGGAGAGAAAAGTAACAAACTTATCAACCGGTAATAATTTGATTTGCAAGGATTCGAAGATTCTAAAAAGAGGTATGAGTAAAAATCTTTGAAAAGTTTGAGTCACCAAATAGATGTTGCGCTTGTAGCATTTTTGTTATAAACCTCAAGTTTATCAATAATACATTGCAAAATGCAACAATAACCGTCCATGCGATTAGAGCACTTGAATTATAACTTCAAGCTATTGCAAATGAGGCGATGTTTCTCTAAAAAAACTCTCAATAAGAACACATGACGTTTGCAAGTTTTAAGAGTATTAGCTTGCAAATTCAGTGAAGAAGGTCTTCTGCATCATCCTTTTTGTTGAAATTACAAACAAATGCATTTGATAGACTTCGACCATTATTTAGTAGCACTTGCCTGCATTGGCAAAGTTAATTGCCACTATACTTGTAGTAATCCTTACAATTCTTAAGCGGCTAAAGGAGAAACAACACCGCCATAGGCATTGACAAATCTAAACACAGCATAAGCTTTGGAAATACCCTAAGCTCTTCTCTAGAAGCTCATGGGTTCACCACACTGCTCTAGCAAAGTCAAGCTCAAAATTGCTACCTTGCCCTCCTTTGTGAAACATGCACCTCTTTGTCTATTCTTAAAGGAATGTGTGCTAAGGACAAAATAGTGAAAACAAAAATGGATAAGGGAGTTTTTTTTCACTTTCTTAAATATAAAGGCATTCACTAATGTAAAGCACACAACAAAAGCACACAATAAGGAACACGTCAAAACACATGGAAACATCTACAGCAAAACGTGCACCCAAATTTTCATTTGGTCAACTAGGGGTCTACAACCGTGCTCTCATCTTGCTAAATGGTGCTCTTGGAGTGTCATCAGACATTGCTAAATATTTCAAAATGTTTAGTAGTTATTTAATATATCATATCAATTTCCATATATTCTACCGCATGTAGTACTAGTATGTCTTCAACACCTCTAGAACTGATGTTTGGGGAAAGTAATTTTTTATATCAACATTTTTTATTATGGTTATATATGTCAAAATCATCCAATGCATGCTATGCTGTACAAACTCATTTGTGAATAGGTGACACTTGAGTTATTATGTGTCATCTAGAATGGGTGCACTTGTGGGTTTTTTATATACAACAATTATACCCAATATCCTATTAGGCTTTAGCCTTTTTGGGTTTAGGGATGCACATACTTTGTAGCTAATAGGGTAGAACACAATAACGCCATATTTGTTAAAAAGGGAAAAAGCTTACAAAGTGGGCTTTTAAAGGATTAAGCCAGTGGTCACGTTAATCTGAGCTCTAGCGTTTTCTTTTGTACATGTGGCCTCACCTGAGAGGAGGAATTTGCAAGGGAAGAAGTCTTAGTGGCTCAGACTAAACCTGATACCTTTGAGTCTAGTTTAGGGTGGCTTAAATGGATTCAGGTGAAATACAAAATGGTACACAAGTTTTTCCCATTTTAATGAATATCATGTTTAATCTTCTTCAACACTCCAGAGGGATTTCTAGTATAAAACAATCATATATGCAAGAGAGCCAAGTATATGTATCCAACAAAGTTCACTACAGGAAAAGGATCATTTTATGACTAGTGCATGTGACTCTTGATTGCCATCCAAAATGAGTCATATTTTGGAGAGCATACAATTTACACTATATATGACTCTATTATATCACTCTCCAAAATACAACTCATTTTGGATGGCAATCAGGAGTCATATGCACTAGTCATAAAATGACCCTTTTCCCGTAGTGGTTTGACATATTAGAAATAGTAGAATGATTGAAGATCAATCCTAGTCTAACTTATTGCAGTCCAAGTCATCCACACCTACATTGTTTGTTCTAAGTTGGTAGAATGCCTTAGTCCACTGCGTTAACCTATACTTCCACTGCATCACATAAAGTGGGTGAATTCATAGGAGGATCTTCTTAAGAGCTTGTGGCTTCCAATCCATAAAAATTGGTAGTCCTGCCTAGAGAGATACACTCTACAATAGGTGCCTCCTCTTGCCTAGAATAATTCCGAACCCCTCTTGGTTCCTTTCAAAGCACAACGTTCCAACCATGTTTGGCAATGTCTGTTGAGAAAAACATTTGCTCAATGTGTAGGGGGAATGCAAATGATTGTGCAAAGTGAGGAAGCAACCTATCCAAATTGACGCTTGTGAAATTGCACGCATCATGTGTTGTAGTAGCAATGTCACCTTTTGCATTTGCCACCACCCAGTTGCAATAAAGTACAACAACTTGGAAGTGCCCAACCTCAAAAAATTATTTCTCTCTGCCTCCAAGTACAATTTTTGCCGTAATTCCCCGCTTACTTCACCACAATTCTCGATTGTGCCTAGTTTTGCCAACCAGCCAAGTATTTCTGTTGCCTTCAAAAACAATGCGTACCATGATAAAGAACTCTCGCTTGCTCCAAAATGATTCTTGACAATACCTGCAAGTCAAGTTCTCTGTGCAAGAAAGCAACGATAGTTCTAGTAGTATTGGATAAAAAACAAGTGCAGGATCATCTCAAAGCAAGCATGCATTTCAGTGTAGTCATGATAGTAAACCAAGTATTGATCCTCTGCAATGGCTCACATGACCCTCTTGACCCTCTCGGTGTTTGTAACAAAGTCCCATAGACCACGTTGCACCTCAAGTTAGGGTTTTTTTTCTTGGCAAATACTTGCCAAAAACTTACCAAGGTTGGGACCAATGAATGGGGAGAGCCAAAAAACAATAGAAAGTCAACCAAATGAAATGTGCAAAAAACCAATTGAAATTTAAATAAATTGGCTAAAAGTCGACTAAGTTTTTGGAAAATTTCCAATTATAGTGTAGGTATATGGTGAATAGCTATTGCATCCACTAAAAAAATCGGATGAAAATGAGAAATGTAGGCTTTTAACCAAAAATGCTCAAAATCTCCTCGCACATTGGTTGGGACTAGGCAAAGCGAGTATGCCTATAGAAGAAAAAAATCATGCCTCAGGTTCTAAACCGTAGTGGTAAGGTTGCATGAACTCGTAAACGTATGTAAAAACTATTAGGGCCGATTCAGACTGTGTCCCAAGTCTTAGATTACGAGGTCCCATGGAATTACAAAATCCCATCTTTATGAGTCAAAAAGTTTCTGTAAAGAAGAGTGTAAGTGGGACTTGGAGTCACGTAGTCTAAATGCAAAAGTCCCATGTTGAAGTCCCAAGTCCCATCTTCATTGTCATGTCCCAGTGGGTTATGTATTATTATTTTTTTGACATGAGGATTATATTAGTACTAGTATACGTACCCATTGTACCAATAGAGGTAATAGGAATATTCTTGCAATAAACAAAGTCTATGCTAGCAACAAACCATAATCAATTTTAAAATTCAAACTATAATTGACCGGTTAATTCAAAATGCCATCAACTTGATTCAAATCAAAAGGCCAACATAAACCACTTTATGCAAACACCCTCTCTCTACTTTATGTATTTTGAAACCCTTAAACCTTAATCAACAACCAAAATGTTAAAAAACATTCAAAAAATAAACAAATCACCTCATTGTTGCCAAGTACCATCAAAAGATACACTCTCTCAAAGGAGGTAATGCAGTAAATGTCCGGCTTGTATGCCAAATGAACTAGCCCTCCTCCTCTTCATCAAATTTCAACGCATGAAACATTCTCAAAAAAGTTGCACCCTTTACATTTTCTTTTGTCAATCAAAGTGAGCAGCTCTATAATTCATATAGTGGTTAACAAATAGTTAATGCAAGAAAATTTCTTAAAATAACGGATTATTAGAAGTCACACATTTTAAATTTTATTTGAGCCAATCAAAGTGGGTAGCTCCATGATTTATGTGGTGGTTTAGAATAAGATATAATGGATGGCTTGAAGTTACACCACATCACTTTCTCTTGACCAATGAGGTTGAGCCGCTTCACCAACCATTAATAATAGGTTGATGGGAGGTCCACCACAACACTCTCTTAGTCAATTAGAGTGAACGCCTCAAAATGCTATATAAAAAAGCTTGTATTCTATTGCTGGTTGTGTTTGTCTATAAATAAAAAAGGTTGTATTCTATTATTTATAACCACAATACTCCTATATATAAAAAGGTTGTATTCTATTATTTATAATGATGATAACAACAACTGGCATCTATCCTTAATTGTATTCTCTTATATATAGAAAATGCTAAATTCTAATATTTATAACAATTCTTCTGTATATAAAAAAGGTTTTATTCTATTATTCACTAGTATACTATCTGTTGTGCCAATGGGATTATAGCCCCCACCCTTTATTCCTGTGCCCCCTATCCTTGTGCCCTCTTTTGGTCGAGAGAACATTTTGGTGCACTAGTTAGTGACTTGTTGTTAACGTCTACTAAAGTCATAAGTGATTTTCCAATGACAATGCAATTGCAATTGACATGTTGTTAACATCTAGTGAAGCCAAGCCATAGGTGATTTTCCAATGATGGTGCAACTGCCAATGACCTGATGTTCACATCTAGTGAAGCCATAGGTGATTTTACTTTATTCCATTTATAACTTTCCAATCCCAGTCATGCTTGACCCTCTTCTAGTCATGCCCAACCCTAATTGACTAATAACCGACTAATAATTGACTGAACGGTATTCAATTATTAATATAGATAACAATGCTTTCCATATAGTTAAGTACAACTCACTGCAGTTTATATTACTAAAGGGATCCCATGGACCAATAGTAGAAAAGGCCTTTTACTTTCTATCCTTACTCTTTCTTGTATATAATGGGAAAACTTCCTTGGAATAATAATCTTGTTTCTCTTTATGTACTTTGGTTATACATCTTTTTTTATCTTTGTTGTGTTCTCTATTCCCAACATACTTTCCTCACCTTTACTAATCATGGATTCAAGGATGCAACACACCCTTTTAGTGCTTTTTCTTATCATGGCTATAAAGCATGTCATTGCTGGCGTTATGGCAATGCAAATACTTTTAATTTTCCAACAAAATTCCAAGTTGATGATGATGACGTTTTATATTGTAAGGAGCGGTAGGAATAGTTCTTCTAGAACTATTTGGCAAGTTCCAAGGGTTCAAGGGTTCTTGGAGCAATTCCTCTTTGGTTCCTACATGGAGAGTATGTTTCAAGGTCAAATGAGGGTAAGCAAGACCACTTTCAATTATTCATGTCATCTTTTAGGGCCTGTTTTGCTCAAAAAAAATACAACTCTAAGGGATAGTGTTTCTATTGATACTAGAGTTCTTGTAACTCTCTTGCGTTTAGGGTCCAGAAATTCTTTAGCCGTCATTGGTGACCTATTTGGTATTGGTGTCAATACAACTTCAAAGATAGTAAATGAATGTTGTGAGGCTATTAAAAATCATCTGAGGCCTTTAGTCTTTTCTAAACCAACTTTATCCTGTATTCAACAAATATCTAAGGAAGGAGTTTGAAGATTTACATGGTATTCCAAACATTTTAGGTGCTATTGACGGTGGTCACATTCCTATTTTAGCACCTTCTAAATATGCTTCATCATATTATTGTCGCAAAGGGTTTCACTTTGCTCTTCTGCAAGGTGTGGTAAATGCAAATTGTAAATTTTGGGACTTTGATTTTAGGTGGGCTGGAAGCATTCATGATTGGGCATTATTTCAAAAATTGAAATAGGGAAAAAAACAATGAGAGGTGCTTTTCTACCGTTCAAGTTCATAGGAGATGCAGCATATCCTATGAGACCTTGGTTTTATTCACCATTTAAGGGGAAAAAAGAGGGGTTGTCTAGAGAGAAAGCTCATTGGAATTTTATCCAATCTAATACTAGAATGGCTGTTGGGAGAGCATTTGGAATTTTAAAGGGTAGATGGCGGATTTTGTTAAAGAGGATTGATGTTCCTTTGCAAAATGTACTAAACCTAGTGACCGCATGCATGTGTTTGCACAACTTGTGCATTATGGAAAATGACAACTTTGACATGTCATGGGCAAAAGAGGTAGAGGAAGACCTATTACATTGAGCACATAGTGTATTGGGAGATTTGCACAACACTAATGCATTCCATGCTCTAGAAAGTTCTTTGAAAGAAATGAGGAGGCTGCAAGGACTTATTCCGGATGCTGAGTATATTGAAGAAGAAGATGGAGACAAAGAAACAACGGATACAAATGAGAATGAAGACAACATTGGAGGTCAAGAATCTAGAAAAGATTGTGATGAAAGAGCGAAGACCATGTTACGAGAAGCAATAAAGGTACACAAAAAGGTGGCAAAATTTTTTTATAAAGAGAAATTGGCCAGCAAATCAACCTTTGATTTTGAAGAGAGTTCTAGTTCAGATTTTGAGTGAATACTATAAGGGAAACAGTGTCTTAACCCTTCATCGCCTAAGGAGACAGAAAGTGTTCTCTTCTACTTCATCACTTCTATTTGAAGTTCTGTAACTTTTGCGTACATTATTTGATGTCAATAAAAATCTGTTGGAAAAGTTGTGCATATTCATGTAGTTTTTATGATGGAAATTTCATATCAATCTCATATATGTTGAGTTCTAGAAAGCCATTCAAATTTAATAGGTCAATTTTAGTTCACCACACGGCATTATGATGGTTGCAGCTTTGGAGGCTTGTATCTTTTTCATCAATTATTTATTTTCAAAGAAATTTGTTGGATTTTGTTTCCTTCAAACTCTAGTAATTGTACTAAAATTTAAAGGTCTCTCCAAGGTCTCTTCAATGTTTGGGAGCACTTCAAAGTTCAAAATCCACACATTTATACATTTCAATTAACTTTGGTGGCTTATAACTTTTTCATAGAAACTTTTTTTTCAATATTTGTTATTGCAAATGTTTTGTGCAATACTCTAGTTATTGTGGTTCTATTTTAATATCAATCCGCAAAGTCATGAGTGACTGAGAAGCATTTCAGTAGAGGATGGTTTAACAATACATTAAACATTCTGCTACCTTTTAACAATTTTCAGACATTTCAAAATAACTTTGGAAACAACATGAGCACATTAATTGACATTTTCATTCACCCATGTGTTTGAATATTGGTTTGTATCACTTTTTATTTTAACCCCTAAAGGACCATGGCCTTTATTTTGTCAAAAAACACTAAAAACTGCCACTTCTATGGCAACAAGTAAAAAACTTAGAAGATTGGTCTTTTTGCACATCTAACCATAGGATCTTGTACTAGACTTGTATAGGAATGTTTCTTTCAAAACTTAAATACTTTGACCGCACAGAGTGCAAGATATTTGCACTTAAAGTGTAAAAAACAAGCTTTGTTGCACCTTGCACAACTAGATTATTTGACTTTGAACTTTTTTAACATAAATTTTTTGCACCATGGATTTTTGAGGTCTATTTTTTTGTGGTGAGGAATTGAGTTGAGGATCTTTGGAAAAAAACCAAAGCAAAAAATACTTAAATTTCATTATTAAAAAAAACATTTAATAGAAGAAGGTTTGAGACTGACCAAAATCTTACATTGTTCATAACCTTGCAATGGAATTGAATCACAATAATCCCAATGGTGAGATTGTTCTAGCAAGCAATCTTCACCCTTTCCAATAGTTTTTTTTGGCAAAAATGTTAAATTTTCATTCAAAAATGAAGTTCATAAGTTTTTTTTCCTGAGTGAAACCACATCTACCAGCAAACAAAAACTCCTCATAACTTTCATCTCATCTATTAGAATTGAATGATTCAAAGCTCCCCACGTTTATATAAGTCTAAAGAACCTATTTCAGATTTTTATTTGAAAAGAATGAAAATTTTTAAGAAGTTTTTGGCTGCTTGGGGAGCAGCATTTTCTAGATTTTCATGCATAACTTCTTTAATAAATGACAAAATGAAGAAAAAATTACATTCCCACATAGATCTTTGAATTCCTCACCTTCAATAAAAGTTTTAGAAAATCACACAAAGTAGTTTAGCCATAGGTACATGCCTGAAATCTCATTTCTTCCCCAAAGGGACAATGGTCCTTTAGGGGTTAACAGTTTTTTTCATTTGAGTAGTTTTATAAATAAAATTTAACCTGCATATCTGTTTTCAAAAAAAAGAAAGCATCCTTTGCAACACTGAAATATTGAACTCTTCCAATGTATGTGGTCAAATGACCCCAACTTTGATCCACATCCTTCACAACATAGACACTACAATATCTTAGAGTTGAGATTTTCATACTCCACTAGCATTTACACTCACAACACTTGAAATGCAAGGATGATCTAAACCCCCTTTGGACTTTAGGCAATGAGGGGTTAATTGACAAACAAATGAAACCATGTTGTCCATTAGGAAACCTTAAGTTGATGACACAGTTTGCTACAAGGGAAATTGTTGAAAACGACAAAAATATGTCCAAATCAACATGGCTTACTCTATAGAAATTGTCCAATTTGACAATCTTTTTGTCATTTTGAACATGTCAATTAGGACGCAATTTCATGTAATGTTTGACGACTTCTTATCACCATGCCTATGAATTTGGTAATGCATCCACATCAGGGGTTATACTTTTTTTTGATTGTTGGACCAATGACTGGCAAGATTGCAAATGGTTTGTACATTGGGGACTCCATCTCTATTCTAGTAGGAGTTGAAGGTCGCCCGTATGCATGGATTCTTGCAGCATCATGGGACGTTTTTTGTAGGCAAAATATATTCATTGGCCTTCTTTGAACATATTCAAATAAACATTGACGTCACTTGATTATTGCATGGAGGTGGATTAGACAGTACTCAAATTAGTTTAAAATGTGGCCTCCATTTCTGAGTTTATAAGAATTTAAGGAAAGCCTACGCTGCAATGCAATTTCTGTTATTGCAATTTGGCATATTTTGAATTTTTTCCCATCAATTCTCTGTATAGGCTTCAAGCTCACCTTCTCTCTTTCAGGTTATTGGTCCTGACATTGTTAAAAAAAACCCTGATCCACGTCATCATCTGTCATCCATTAACACAAAGGTACATAGTGCTTGACCTTATTTACTTCTTTGCAGGTTAAACTTGATGAAGCCAGCTTCTCAATCCCTAAAAAAGTGTTGTCCCTTCAAGGGACAAATGAGATTGAGGCAAGTATCTATCGCCTGAATTCATGTCTTCATTTTATAAAGAAAATTTTGAATGTAGAAAAACACATTTGCTTTTGGAGAATATAATTTTATTCAAGTCTATGCCCATGAGCAAAAGCTATGCCAAAATAAGTACAGATTCAATGAAATCAAGAAAGGAATTTGATTTTATAAGAACTTGATTTTTATTTTATTTTTCCTTCTCTCATATGTTATATTTTTTTCTACATCTGAATCTTTCATTCATTCCATTTGGAGTAGGTATGAGAAAGTTCTGGACAATCTTATGTTATGGGCACTCAAAAAAAATTTAAATCAACAAATTAAACACTTATATTGCTAAAAGGGGTTGTAACAAACTATTTGTGAGACTTGAGATTTTGGATAAGTTGAAGACAAGACAAAACCTTGGATTAATTCAGAAGGTTACATCTGTCAATCCATATGGTCAAACTTCTTAAAGTTTTATTCTCTTCGTATGTAATTGTAATGTGACATCCTATGATTGCATATTATGAAAACAAATAGAAGTTGTTGTTCACATAAAAAAACTAGAAACTGCAATTCTGGATGTAATGCGGAAGGCCTATTTGAAATTCTTTGCATTTTCATTGAATTAAACAATCAAATAACTTTTTCATAAATTTCATCAAGTTCTTTTGAATTGCAACTGTAAAAATTGAAACTAAACATGTTACAGATTTCTTTGAAAAAGAAAACATGACAATATTACTTATAGTTTGAAAGATTATAATGTTTGAACATGTGGGTGTTAAAACTGCAAAAGTAAATTCAAGTCTTCCAATCCTCATTTTCCTTGTTAAATTTAAAAGGTTGGTCACTCATAAAATATGAGGTGTAACAACATTAGATGTTCAACTGTAATTAATTTACAACTTTCAAAAATAAAATCCTACATTCTTTTAAAATAGATTTCTAATGTGGAGTTTTCTCAAAGCTCAAGTGTATTCAAGGCTTGTTTTCAAGAGATTTCAAGAGATTCCAACACTTAAGACCTAATGATTGTAGTGGACACCATTGCACAAAATCTTGAGTATAAAAATCATCAACATCCACTTTCAATTTCAGATTTTTGATGTTCAAAATACACTTCAATGAACCTTATTAAACGTTTTTTTTAACCAAAACTACTGATTAGATTTTATTCATCTTCAAAGTTTTATGAACACCCACAATGGGTGCCTTGGGCATGTAGGGGTCAAAACAAAACAAAAAAACCATGCGTGGACCTTTAGATATTAAAGGGATGCTCGTTTCCCCTCTTTTTGAGTTTCAACATAAGTTTTGACTGGAACCATTTACCAATTTTTGGGGTAGCGTCAACATGTATATAGCAATGGCAACATAATCTTCTCAATTCCATTGTGAAGTTAGAGTTCCTAGATTCTGTAAGTGTATAATCACTGAAGAAGCGATTGTGATCTATTATTATTTTATTCTTATTTCATTGCTTGGCCAATCTATATTTTGCTACATATGATAATATTAGTGAAAACAGACATTTAGGCCTGATGATTAATTGAAATTCTTTAAATCAGACATATGGCTTCATCATACTACATACTATAGTAGTGCCTGGCTAAGATGAAGGTATCCGGACAAAATATTCATTTCATTCTAGGAAATCATTCATTGTAGCCAAACATTCCTTGAAGCTCCCGCAACTGACAGGGACAATAATCTACTTCATCTTAGCCAAGCGTTTTTCTTATAAAGGTTCATCTTAGCCAAGCACTACTGTACATAGCAATATTCAGCAATCTAAGTGTTTCTTACCTGGTCATAAGTTTTATAACTTCAAGAAGACATTAAACAAGGAAATTGTAAAAGAAGAGAATAAACAAGTCTTCAATTCAGGGCCAAGCTTTGCATTAAGGAATCTTGTAAGAGATACCTAATTTGTTTGATGTTATTCTTTTTATATATAATTAGAAATGTGCAAGTACTACTTGAGATCAGAAGCATGGCCTATTTTGAAGTTGAAAATTGACTCTTGGATTGCTCAAATTGACCATGATTAGAGTATCAATACTTTCAAATATGAGAACATAGACCAGCTTCTATGTTTAACCCTTAAAGGACCTAGGAGCCCTTTGCGGACAATACAATCTTTAGTATTTTCTTGTATTTGGAATGCATTCACACCTTTACTACATTTGAGATCAACAAAGAAGTTAGAGTATAGATCAATGCGGTTTTAGTGAGCTAGTCAAGATTCCAAATTAAAACTTTTTATTGGTAGCAAATGCCAGTTATATGGCAGCATATTTACTATGTAATATGTAGAGCGGTCCTTTAAGAGTTAAGTTATGAGAGTACCATGGCAAGGAAAATTACTCATCACATTGCACACACATTTGACCAAGAGTGCATTATAAGCAATTCTTGGGAATGCAATAATTATTTTTGAAGCCCATTTACAAATTCAAGCATCTTCTTAAGAAAAGAACTTATGAACTTCAGTTTTGCATGCAATTTGAATAGGTTTTCAGAAAAAATTGCTGAAAAGGGTGAAGTTTGGTTTTAGGAAAATCTCAACACGAGCATTATGATGTTTTAATTCTAGTGAAGGGTTATTGAAATTGTAAGTCCTGTTGAATCTCATACCTTCTTTCACCTTTTGTTTTTTATGTATAGAAGCTAAATAAATATTGTTTTAATTGTTTTCATAAGATTTTGAAGTCAAATTTCTATCTTGAAGAAGCAAACCTCCAAACCATGTAGTGCAAATGTTGTAAGATAGAAGAGGTCAAAGTCAAATACTCTAGTCATGTAAGGTGCAAATATTTTGTATTTCACACTTCAAATGCAAATTTCTTGAAATTTGGGTGTTCAACGTTTTTAAATTTTGTTTCACACAATTTTATACTAGTATAGTACAAGATCCTATGTTTAGGTATGCAAACAGACTACTTCTCAAACTTCTTTACTATTTGCCATGAAAATAACAGTTCTGAGTGTCTTTTGACAAAAGAAAGGTCGCGGTCTTGCAAGGGTTAAAGATGGTGAGGTCTTTAAGAAAGCTTTTCAAGAGATGAAAATATGAAATGGACAATTATTGGATCCTACGTACACGGAAATAGGTGAACTCTAATGTTCTGACAATAAATGTAGGCTCACTGCTCATGGCTCTCAAAATCTTGCTCACGATATACCATTCCCCAAAGCTGGAGCAGTGTAGTTGCCGAGAGACGGAACAATGGCGTCGCTTTCCAGTGGAGTTCCAAAGAGTAGGAACAATGAAGTTGCAGAGAGCTAGTAAGAATGGTGAAGTTGTTGCCTATTTGTTTCTTCTATGAGTATTTGAATGAATTAGGTGAAACTTGCATGCATTGAGTATAATTTCTTTCAAGGTACAAGTATTGGATATAATCATGTAGCGCTACAACTATGATCAGAGTATACAGCTCGATGATCAGTACCGCGTATAGGGTTTGCTTAAGTAGTGGTGCTTAACCCTAATTTAGCCTCCATGGATGTATGTAGTTCATCCATTGTAGAGGGTAGATGAAAACTAATGACTGAGTCTAACACCCCCCTTCAATCAAAGATTGGGTTTGTTTGTTGTGCACGTAGTCGGGAAGATATGGCGGAGATCACAGATGAGAATAGGAGTTTTCTTCAAGAGGTTGCAAAGAGGTTTTCTTTGTTGACTTTGTTTATCTATTGTTGTGGAGCGGGTGTGGAGTGATTGTGCGTGCGGTGTTGTGGTGTTGGAGTTGTTTGGGGGCGTCATCGGAGCTTCAGTTTTGAGCTCTGGAGCAACGTCCTGTTGCGCTAGTTGGGGAGAGCAAGGCTCATGAGCTTGCGAGGTCTTGTGAGTCTTGTGTATTGGAGATGGTGGAGCAGCGTGTGGATGTTTGAGGGTTCCATGGGAGTCAAGGAAAGTTCTATGTTGTACAGTCCTTGGAATTTACTATACGTGGGCAGATTGTGCAAAGGAGGTGCTGGGCTTTAAAGGAGCTGTGTATAAGAGCTTTAAGTTGCTTGTAGAGGCTGAGGATTTCTTTTACATGGTTTGAGGTGTAGCTTGTCAGAGGGGATTGGGTAGAGAATTTTAAGGGTTTCTACCAAGCTCATGTAGCAAATGTAATCCCAACGCGTTCTAGTGTTGTTCAAATCTAACACAGCCCAATGGTTTTGTAAGGATATTTGCTGGTTCGTTCATGGAGTGGATGTATTGTAATTTGATTTCTCCTGCTAGTACCCTCTCTCGCACAAAATGGTAATGGATTTCAATATGCCTACTTTTGGTGTGGAACACGGGATTGTCGGCAAATTTCATGGCTGCCTAGTTGTCACAGTGGAGTGTGATGTTTGGATTGTGAGCTAGTAGCTGGGATAGGTGTTGAATTTCTTGGAGAAGCCAATGTAGCCAAACAGCCTCTTGTGCGCCATTGTTCAAGGCTCGGTACTCAAACTCTATGGAGGAGCAGGAGACGGTTAGTTGGCGCTTGCTCTGCCAAGCAATTGGACCGCCATCAAGCATGAAAACATAGGCACCAATTGATCGATGGGTCTCTTGACAGGAGCCCTAGTCTGCATTGGTGTAGCTGATTATGGAGTCTGAGGTGCCAGATTTGTATAGGATACCTAGGTCAAGGGTGTGTTGCAAGTAGCGGAGGAGATGTTTGGCAACTTGAAGTGTGACTATTGAGGATGGGCCATAAAGCTACTCAGTTGATTGATAGTATAGGAGGTATCGAGATGTGTGACTGTAAGAAAGATCAGCTTTCCTATGAGTTGGCAGTAGTGAGTTGAGTTGACAAAAGGTGACTGCATGTCTATGAGGAGTACTTGACCTTCTGGTAGTGGTGTAGGGGTAGGTTTACATTTAGCCATACCAAAGTATTAGAGGATTGAGCATGTATAGTCTTGTTGCTGGAGAAAGGTGCCCACATCCACCTGCTCAAACGATATCTCCAGGTAACGTTTGATTCTGCCCAAATCTGTCATATCAAATATTTTGTGCAAGAATTGTTTGAGCCAGTTGATTAGCCTGAGGGAACTACTTGTGATGAATAGGTCATCAACATACAGCATTAGGATAAGTGTATCGTCTTTATAGTGCATGTAGTACATGTTGCTGTCTATGAGACTGCATAGTAGGCCAATCCGCTATAAGACGTTGTCAATTTTATCATACCAAGTACAAGGGCTTTGTTTGAGTTTGTACAAGGATTTCTTCAGCCGGCAAACAAAGTTCTCTTGTCCTGCGCTCTGGAACCTAGAGGGCTATTGCATGAAGATAGTTTCTTTGAGGGACCTATGAAGAAAAGCTGTGCAAACATCCATATGATGGATTGTCTAGAGTTTAGCTGCAGCTACTACGATTGCTGTCTGTATTTTGGCCTATTTTATGACAAGAGCAAACATTTTTGAGAAGTCAATTCTAGGGCGTTGTTCAAATCCACAAGCCACAATGCGTACCTTTTTTCTATCAAGGGTGTATCATGGGTGCCTGGTTTAACCTTGAAGACCCATTTGTAGGAGATGACACGTTTGCTAGGAGGTAAGGTTTCAATTTCCCATGTCTTGTTTTCCAAATTGATTCCATCTTGGTGCGCATTGCACATTGTCATGTGGGATTGATGTTGGCTTGCTTGAACGTTATGTTGGCAACATCAAGTTGAGCTGGACTGGCTTGTTGTAATTCTAGGTTGGGAGAGGTGGGTGTTGAGGTTAAGAGACAGGATTCAAAATATGTAGTGGAGACACAGAGGGCATAGCCGTCCAGACGGACGTTTTGACATCGGGGGCATTGTGATTTGTGGAGGGGTAATGTGTTGGGGTGTGGGAGGTTTTGGATACTATCTGAGTTGGGGTGGTGAGGGTTGGAAGGTGGAGTGTCTGGATGGGGGAAGGTATGGAAGGAAAGGTCGGGGGCTGATGGGGTGAGGGCGGGGTTGGGTGCAGTTGGGAGGGGAAGGGATGGATGAGCAAGAGGTGTGGGGAGTTCTTAGAGGTAGGGTTTGTCTAGTATAGGTTCTATTGTTTCCTATTTAGGGTGGCAAAGATTTTGTTCTTCAAAGCAAATGTCTTGATTAACAATGATTTTCTTGGTTTTTGGATTATAGCAGCGATAGGCTCAACTATGTTCTTTGTAACCTAAGAAAATTGTGGAGAGGATTTTGGAGTTAAATTTGTGACCATGGCTATCAAGTACATGATAGTAGGCTATACAACCAACGGTTCAAAGATGAGCTAGACTGGGTTTCTGACTTGTGAAGGCTTCTTTTGGAGTGTTGAGTTTCAAGGTTTTTGTAGGTAGGCGATTTTGGATGTAGCTGACAATACTAGCAACTTTGTCCCATAATGCTTTGGGAATTTTGGTGCTGGTGACAACACTACAAATGCCTTCAAGGAGGGTTCAATTTTTTCTTTCGGCAACGTCGTTCTGGTGAGGCGTATGTCTTGCGGTGAGCTGCCGAATGATCCCTTTCTTGGAACAGTAGACAATGAAGGCAGATGAAAAGTATTCGCCACCACAGTCAGTTTGAAGGGCCTAGATGTGGCGAGTGGGTGTTTTGATTAGGCTTTGGAAGCGTTTGAAACTGTCAAGTATCTGGGAATTTTTAGAGATGAAGTAGATATAAGATTTTTTGGAAAAATCATTAATGAAGGTTAAAATATATCTAGAACCTTTGCGTGAGGTGATGGGCATGGAACCACAAAGATCACTGTGGATGAGTTGGAGAGGGGTTGTGGAGAATATGTGTCTAAGTTTTGGAATATGATTTTTTGGTTGCTTGCCTATCATGCACAAGGGGCAGATGTGATTGAGTAGGGGTAGTGGTGGTAGGCTAGCTACAAGGTTGCGGGTGGATAGGTGGTATAAACTTTGATAATTCATGTGGCCTAATCTCTTATGCCAGAGTTAAGTGATAGATGGGGTTGTAAGTGAGGGAGAAAGGGGATCAGGTAAAGGTGGAATGGTAGTTATAGTGTGTGGTGGGGAGGCAAGAGATGACTGAAGGAGGGTAGCGACAAGGGGGGTGATCTGATGGGAAGCAGGATGAGTGTGTGATTGCAAAGAGTATAAGGTTGGTGTTGTTGTGGAGATACAATAAATGTTGTTTTGGTTATGTCTGTGTCCTTGCATTAGGACGATACTAGGTTTGAGTTTGTCATAGATAAGGCACTTTGTTGATTCAAACAACATTTGATATTCCATGTCTGTGAGTTTTCCAACAGAAAATATTTTTGTCTTAACACCTGGGATGTATAAAACATGATGAATCAATTTTATTGAGCCAAACAAATTGACAATATGTACAGTGCCGAGCCCTTGGATAGGCATGACTTGTCCACCAGCAGTTCTAATGTGTGGAACAGAAGTTGGACTAATGTTGCTAAGAAGAGTTCTATTGCTTGTGACCTGGGACAATGCCCAAAATCTAAGAACCACTCTTCCTCCACATTGTCTGTCACACAAGCATTGATGAGTTTTGTGGGCTCGTCCAGGTCTTTGTCAAAGACATCAAGGCAGGCATGAATGTGTAGGGAGTGTGGATCGAAGGAGGGTCTAGAGTCTCCGGATGTTTGATTTCGGTGAGGTTGACATGGTGAGTAATTGCTTGAGGTTTCTGCTGCTTGATGGTCGTGAACTACAGTTGAAGTTGCCAAATCTGTTATTCAACCGTGGCATGTGCGCAGTCTTAAGGATAGTGACCAAGTTTCCCACATTTGTGACAGATGATCAGGGTTTAGTTGGGTGGGCCCTACTATCCGGTGGTGGGAACGATACTGTGATCTTGGGAGTGGTTGGTGGGGTGAGTGTTTCAATGGGCTGGGTAGTTGCTACGGTTTGTTGTGTAGTTGCTACAGCTCGGGTGTTGTGTGCCTTGTAGTTGTCCTCAGGTGTGTCGAACATAGTTGACCTCTTCCCCTTCGTTACCTTGACGCTCCATCTCCTCCAACCGTAGGAGACCTTCTAACTCCGGGTACCGTGGGAGTCTATCTTTGTCCTTCTTGATTTGTTTGAATGTGGACCAAGTTTTGGGAAGACTGTTGAGGGTGAGGCTAACGAGGTCTGTGTCTGGAAGTTCAACACCTAAGTTTGCAAGCTGACTAACCAAAAGATTGATCTCTTAGAGGTGATCAAAAATTGGTTTACCCTCAGCAAGGCAGAGAGAGTAAAATTGTTCTTTAAAGGAGACAATGTTGGAAGAATTACTAACATCACATACTTCACACAAACAAAGCCAGATTGTGCGTGGGTCAATGAGATTAATAATGCTTGGTTATAGTGAGTCTTGTACCATAGAGGAGATGATCCAGCCGACCCAATAACATAGCTTCTCCTTGCACTCCGTGTTGAGTTGCGGCACCGCTTGCTCGGTGACCATTGAGGTTGCATCATCCTCAATGGTGGCTGAGTCGCCGCTGCCTGATGGTGATGTGTTGACTAGAGGTTTGATGAAGCCTCAGAGTTGCTTTTGGAGTAGAATGCTACAAACCTTGTATTTCCATAAGACATAATTTGGGGGACCGCCTAATTTCTTGGACTTAGGAATGTCCTTCATGTCAAGGTCCATGATGAGAAAATAACTGCGAAGGGGTGAGAGAAAAAAAAAACAACTGTCTAACACATCTGTGAAAGGAGCAACTAGGAAGGTTAATCGATTTGCCTAACGCGTTTGTGAAAGGTGTAAGAAGTGATGAAGTGAGCCATCTAACTTGTCTAGAAAAGATGGAGGTGTGAGAGGCAATCTACAAGGCCGTTCCTTGCTGTGCTGCCATGTTGGATTTAATCCTATAGCGCTACAACTATGATCAGAGTATACATCTTGATGATTAGTACGCGTACATGGTTTGCTTAAGTAGTGGTGCTTAACCCTAATTTAGCCTCCATGGATGTATGTAGTTCATCCATCGTAGAGGGTAGATGAAAACCTAATGACTAAGTCTAACAACAAGGTGCTGCTCAAGAGCATGCATGACAAGGTTGACTTGCATCTCTAGAGAGGTACAAACTCCAAAACACTATTTTTTGTATCTTCTTTGAAGGAAATGGAAGGTTCTCTTGAACATTTGAATTTCATTTTGCTGCTCACTCTTTAACTAAAACTCCTAATTCCTTGTATTATGCTTATAGTCCTCCTCCATTGACAAAGAATAGAAGCTCAATATTCATTCACAACATCAATTTTCAACACAGCTCAATCTTAGAAGTGGTCAGCTCTTGTAAGACGTAAGGCGGCCTCTCTAGTGAGCTCAAAGGGAGAGAATCTTCCAACAAAAAGCACACAGTCAGACATACTTTCACTCTAGCATGTCGATGGAAAACACCAAAAAGGGTAACAACAACCCAAGCAATTGGCAACCACAAATAGTGTTCTAAACTAAGCTAATATTTAGCAAACGTCAGGTATGGTACATTTTGATACAATAGCGCACGACTTTAGAGCATTGAATCTGTAAGTGTACATAACCCAAAGAAGTTACAAAACCCCAAAAGTATAAAACCGATAGTACTAAAGAATCAAAGAACCCAAAAACTAAAAATTCAAGATTTGTGACTTATGTCAATCATGGGTTTCAAACTATATCAATCTAGATTTCTACATTCCCTTATGTGGTTTTGAAGCTTTTTTTTCATGAAATGTTGAAACCACCCTGTTCATATATTGTCAAGTGATTATGTACAAATCTTATGGAAATGGCCTCAGATTAGTGGCCGAACACTCAACTTGCTTATGTAATGACAGACATTGAATACAACTTCCTTGAAGTTTCAGCCAATGTTTTGGGTAGTCATAGCTTCTAGTTCTTGTACTGATTTGACAGCAATACAGTGGTATGGTCATCACGGACATTTCCGAGTGAACTATAAACTATGTCCAAGCTTGCTTCGAACAGGGAAAAAATTTATATAAAAATTTTCAAGAAAAATGCAACACAATAGAAGCATGGAACGACCTTCAAGAGAATCTCAATGTTTGAGCACAATCGCAGGCATTGAAACCTCAAGGACGGCTACGTGCACTTTCACATACAAAGCTAAATATATGTATCCATAGCAAACATCGGAAGGAATGACAATTACTTCCTGAGTAACTTTAGAACTTATGTGATTTAGGAGGATCAGATTTTGACAATGCCTTTACAAAAAAAAAGATAGAAAACAATTTAAACAAAATTTAGGGTATAGTTCTCTGAGATTATTTAGACCTAGAAGAATGGCAATGATGCAACCTCTAGATGCCTCCATGTACCATCATCTAACCTTATTTGCAAAGTTGAGCTCTGATTTTTGCTCAAACCCCTGCCCTTCATTCTTGCAACCTCAGCAGCAGTAAACACACACAAAACTAGGGCACACATAGCTACAATTTGTCTATTACACAATCCATCTGGCAATCCATCCTCTCTAGGAGGTCATTTGTTCTCTCAAAATGTTTCATTAGTCCCACATTGTTGTCCTCCATCTTCTCAAAAATATTGAGCGCTCTCCCTTGAAAGTTTTGTTTACCTTTAGAAGAAGGTGGAGTGGATTGGGTGCTAGATTTTGGAATGGCATTGTCCTAAAAAGAACTCCCTCCAGCAATGTCTGCATCAGTTGCAGTTACTAAAACGTGCTTCTTAACTTGGCCAGTGTGATGCCACCATTGGTTCATGCTGTCGTAAAATTTGCAATTGTGGCGGTTGTTGCCGGAAACCCCATTTGCTATTTTGTCTTCCTTGTATTGTTTGAACAAGTATGAGAATTTCTTCTTGCAAGCAACGCTAGATTTTGAGAAATTTGGTATCACGGCAAGCATCTTTGTATGCAGCCTCAACTAGGAGTTGATCCCTAGACCACCACAACATAAAATTGCAAAGAAAGTGAATACTCATTCTGCACAAACAAAACAAGTTTGAATCCTCGTCCCCATGTTAATGTGCATTCCCCTCCTGTAAGTCTTAGCCTCTCGCACACATAGATTCAGCCCTAAATTTCTTTGAAACTTATCGACTATTCTAGAGGTCTGAAACTCTCAATTCAAAACACACCCCTGACAATATTGTACAAGCGATCACAGGCGATCACAATCTAGTTTCGACAAAATCCTCTAGTCAATGTCATAAAAGCTTTGACCACATTAGCCAAGGGAGAAGCTTGAACGAGCATCTTAAGAAAATCAGCAATCCTAAACGGCTAAACTATAACTCTTCACATTCACAATGCGGAGCAAATTCAAATGAATACTTGTACTAAAAAAAGAGTCACGGAAACAAGTAATTTGATAAGATTTTATTTGTCCTCATAGATTTGTGAACACCCAAGTCATGTATCTCATGCATTTAGGGTTTCATATTCAATGTTTGAGTTCTCATTCATACAACAAAGTTATTACGTGAGAGTCAAATAATAAACTTGGAACTCTTAACCTAATTCTATGTGAGCTAAGATGATGTATGTAAAGACCTTTTTGTTTTTGCTGAAGTCTACAATTTCTCAAAAAAACATATGATTTTGAACGTGAAGCAAGTAAACCCTAAGCATACAGATTTTGCAGAACTTTGAATACACTCATGAAGAATACTTAAACAACACTAGAACATTTGAAACCACACCTTGTTTTTTTCCGTTTTGAACAAAGATAGGCTCCATCTCTCCTTGAAGCGCAATCAAATGCTCCACCTCGTTGTCTCGCCAACCCGCCTTTGATCCATCATCATCATCTCCTTCTCGTTTTTTTGCTTTTGCAACCATTTCCTTAGAAGATACTCTTTTGGGAGTAGCTCATTTCTTAGAAGAAGAGATGATCTGTACGTCTTCGTCACCTACAGGATTTCCCACTTGCACTTTGCAATCCTCACTCAAAAGAAGAGCTATGAAGGTTGTAGACTCTAGAAAATCTTCATTGCGACCTTCATAAACCTCTTGGTTGCCATCCAAGGAGTTTGGCACAAAATTTTCCATTGTTTGAAGGAAAAAACGACAACATCAATGCACAAACAATTTGAGCACAGAACGGTGAACACCCAAGAATCAACATAAAAACAGAAGAGAAAGGAGAGAGAAACAAAACAACAACAAAACAAAAACAAAAACAAAAGAGAGCATGCAAGGGTTTCTAGAACAAGGGCACTCTCCATTGAGCGGCGTAGATTGCATCTTACAGGATCATTTTATTGATAATGAACGATGGAACTTGGGCTTCAACTTGGGTCGCCAAAATCCTTAAGTCAATATGGGCTTGAAGTCCCACTTTTCTGGCGCCAAATATCAAAAAAGTGCTGCCATGTAGGCGCCCACTCAGCAATTTCAATGTGGGATTTGGGTCGCAATCTAAAACGCGAAGTCCCATCTTCTGTCTCTCCGCCAATCAGATTCTCAGATTCAAGTGGGACTTGGGACTTGGGACATAGTTTGAACCGGCCCTTAGAAGTGGCCACCGGACTCTTGCTGCAAAACCATTGATTTGAAAAAGTAGATCAATCATAATCATGTAATATGTGAAAGAGCCAGTGAGCAAAAGCTTGTCAAATATTTGATCTCAGTTAGGAAAGACAATCCATTCAGATTTGTTTATAGTTAAAATCTCACATGGTTTATGATGAAAAGCAAGACAAAGGAAATTAAGGCAAAGGCTTGCGGAATAAGAGCAGGTCTCTGCGAGAATGCAAGAATGCAAAAAGGAAAAGTGTTTGCTCAAGGCTCGCCAACAAGAAGAGGAGAGAAAAGACTTGCTCAGAAATCAGGGCCAATATCAACATAGCCTCAAGGAGATTACTCCTTGTAATTTTATGGTACACTTTTGAGTTAATAGGGTATTTGATGTAAGCATGTTTATCTAAAATATGGTATTTAAGATGACAATATTTATATATAAAAAGCTTTGCAGAACATATTTTCATTATCCTATGTTTTTTTGTAATTTATTCATTTGGTTTTTAAATGGGGCTATATTATGTATGAATTTTATTTGTCCCATTTTATCATATCTTTGATGTTTGTCAAAAAAAGCTTTCCTTCTATCACATATATGCATATGATATACACCATAAAACCTATAACAAGCATATGGATTAAAGGACTATTGTCTAAATGACAATTTTTATTAAAAAAAACTAAGTATTTTTTAATTCTATAGCATGCCTTTAAAACTATTTAACATGAAGAGCAACAAGCAACACAAAAATCACAATAAGCCAATTTGCACTTTGTTTTCATATAAAATAAACCAAGGTTTATTTTTGTCAGTGTTTCCACAATAGATCCTAATATACAAGATTTGGTCTAATGTATACGCAAGACTTTATCTTTTGTATGTAGCAATCAATTCATATCACCATTTGATGAATTATTGTCTGGTAAATTTTATAAAAATAAATAAATAAAGGTAAGATAACACTTACTTACATACAATAATCAAATGTTGATTAAAATTTTAATTTTTGATTATGATCAATACCCATTTTGACATCATAAGGGTTAAGTGCATGATAAGTTGATCACAAGTCTAAATGCAAAAATATCATATTTGATGTTGACTATAAATTTTCATAACCCTTATTTGTCAACGCTAATTTATTAGTAAAAGTTTCTAGTACCTAATAATTTTACATACTCTAATTTGTATATACTAAAATCATAATTTTTCATGATTCCTATAGTAGCTCTACATATTATGTACTTTTTTTCATTTATGAATTAAATGAACCTATCTTTTAACTCAAGTAGTTTCTAAAACATGGACTAGTGATCTCCTCAAGGACACAATCCAAGTTCCGGACATGTATGTTGATAAATTCAAAAACCAATTCCGTTAAAATGGTGCAGAGACTTAGAAGAGAATGTTACAAAAACACTAAGATTTTGGGAGGCAAGAAGTGGAAGTTGTAAATCAACATAGTATAACTTATGTTAACTTAACCCTAAAGGACTGAGGGCCCTTTTGAGGGACAAATGGGATTTTGAGCATGTACCTATGGCTAAACTACTTTGCGTAATTTTCTGAAACTTTTATTGAAGGTGAGGAATTCAAAGATCTACATGGAAATGTAGTTTTTTCTTCATTTCAACATTTATTGAAGAAGTTAAAAATCAAACCTTGGAAAATGAAGCTCCCCAGTAGCCAAAAAATTCTTTAAAATTTTCGTTTTTTTCAAATAAAAAGCTGAAACAGGTTCTTTAGAGTTTAGACTTATATAGACGTGGGGAGCTTTGAATCATTCAATTTTGATAAATGAGAAGAAAGTTATGATAAGTTTTAGTTTGCTGGGTTTAGGGTTTGAATGTTGGGAGTTTAACAACTTTATGCTTGGAACATGTTTGAATCCACTCATCATCCAAAACCTGCCTTGTTCTTTACACTAAATAGTGCAATTAGATTGTCTTAACCCCTAAATGTCCAAGCACAGTTTTTTGGCAACATAGCAATTTTGGGCAGCTCACTATAAGTGGATGTTTCATCTTTTTTCTTTGAAATTTTCACACATGATGTGTCCAAAGAGTAGCTTTAAGGTCCAACAATTTTCATAACTTTTGACTCCATGGTTCAAAAGTTATTGCATGATATGTTGTTTTTTTAAACTGCGGGCAACCTAGGCAGCTCAAAAATCTTCTTTAAAAATGACATTTTTTTGAATTTTTTTTTGGAATTTGTTCTTTAGACTTATATGTATGTGGGAAGCTTTGAATCATTCAATTTTGATTAACCCCTAAAGGACCAAGCCCCCTTTTGGGGAACAAATGGGATTTTGGGCATGTAGTTATGGCTAAACAACTTTGAGTGATTTTTTGAAAATTTTATGGATGATGGGGAATTTAAAGATTTACGTGGGCTATGGGCATCTAAGTTTTTCCTCATTCCAACTTTTATTGAAGAAGTTTAAAATGAATTTCTGGAAAACGGGCGAGATCTTTTTCCCCTAGCTAAACTTTTTCATTGGGTGTTGTTGAATTGCAACTTTTTTTGTGGCTCTAGACTAAATCATTGTCTCTAAGTCCAAATTTGAATTCAAAATTCTCAAATTCAACTTTTTGATGGTAGAAATCTAAAATTTACCCCGGGGTGTGGTACAATAATTCAAAGGGTGTGGTACACATATCAGTGCCCTTATATATATATATATATATATCTATCTTCAACCAAAAATAAAATCAAATGCCTACAAGCTTTTTTACCCTGGTCTCACAAACTTGTATAGCAATTGACTATACTCCCAACCCCATTCATCCAATGAAAGGGCAATGAGGGGTCAGTTTACCTTAGCCAATTTTCTCATACTCTAGTTTTTGCTTTTGTAGTTTATAAAATCCATCATTTAGCATGAAATCATTCATAAATTGAATCAAAACAACTTTTGAATAAGCCATAGAGAAAACCAAAAAAACACCATTGATATTAGGTAAATTGGGAAAAATTAAACACTCTAGGACTCTCACTATTTTTGTCATTATGTACAATTTAGCATATTATAAAAATTAAAAAAAACGTGCATTTTCTTGTACAATAGTGAGGTCTCAATGATTGCCTCCAAGAATCTCAAATAATTACAACTTTGAGCTATAACTATGCCTATATTTATTGTACGTAAGATTAAGGTGGAGTACAAGATGGTCCCTCCCTTTTCCTCAATTTACCTAATATGATGTCAAAACCACAAACACTTCATAAAATCACATGAAAATGCACCAAGTTTGGCCTACGTTATGAAACTAACAATACATGACCAATTGACGACCTGACCAAATTAGAATGCTAACTTTTCATAACTACCGACAGCAACAAGCATCTAGTGTAACTGAATATATAGTGTAATTAAATATATAGTGAGACTAAATGTACAGTGTAAGAGTGTATGAGCCATCAACCATGTGCAAGCAAAAAGTCTACAACAAAAAATTGGTATTGAAAATTCAACCTGAAAAATAAAACAATATGCATTTATAGGCATGAGATAACTTGGATTGCTCCACTAGAATGTTGCTCTGCAAATTTGTCACTAGAAAAATGCATAACTGCACTTGACCAAACCTGGTCTTGGGATCTACGTTGACAATTTCCTCAAATTGTACGCTTGCCATGAGCTTCTTTGTTGGCGTCAACAATGCAGTCGGCAACCCTAAGGCTTCAAAATTCCTCAAAACATAAGGGTGTTGCGTAATTTAAGCATCTTGACATGACATCCAACCTATTGGAGAATTTAGTTGACGGAGAATCCAAGGACACAAACCTCCAACCTCGGAAGGGACACTTGGTGAATTCAATTGTACAAAGGACTCTTCCTCCCCCTCCTGTGAGAGCTTGATAACTGCAAATCCAAATCTATCAATGGGGTGGCATCTACTTCATTGAAAGCAAGAGCTGCGCTTGATTTTATAACTTTCCCAAATAACATAATTGGCCGTGATTCCCCGTCGCCTGGATCTAGTTCAGCTGCCTCCAAGTGCAGTGCACCACGATTCTCCAAGTGCACTGCATCACAATTCTCTACACTCCATAGCCAACCAAGTAAGAATTCTCTTGCCCTCGCAAAGTCATTCCTCTCAGCCTTGGAGTACAGTGCCTCGGACAACATAGTTTGCCCGCTTCTCTCAACCATGCTTGGTTTTGATAACCACCCCATTAATTCCCTTGCCCCCAAACACAGCTTGTACCATGACAATGAACTATGGCTTGCTCCAAAGCAATTCTCCACAATACTAGTGCAAAGGGTTTTGGATGCTAGGAAGCGGCAATACTTCTAAAAGTATTGGATAAAAAACAAATGTGGGATCATATCAAAATTAGCATAAGTTTCAGTGCCGTCAAGATAGCGCACCATGTACAAATCCTCTCCAATGGCTCAAATGATCTTTTTGACCTTGCCATTGTTTGTAACATACTCCCACAAATCGCGCTCAACCTCCGGTTGTAAACCATGCTAGTACGGTTTCTTGAACTCACAGATGTAAGTGGCAACCATTAGCAATGGCCACCTCAATCCAACAAAAAAGCTGTTGATCATGAGAAGGTGATCACTCATTGAAGCGGAGCATGTGAAAGAGCTCAAGAGCAAAAGTTTGTCAAATGCATGATCCCTAGATACTCGAAAGCTGATCCATTGAGGTTCTTCCATGGCTGAAATCTCATGAAAAGCAAGACAAAGGAAATTAAGACAAATCTCATGAAAAGCAAGATGAAGGAAATTAAGATAGGGGCTAGCGGAATAAGATCGGGCTAGTGCTGAAATGCAAGAATGGGAGACTTGTTTGCTCTAGGCTAGCCCGTTGTAGAAGAGGAGAGGCTTGCTCATAAATAGGGACAATTATTGGCACAGCCCAAGTTCAAAAATCAATTCTTGCCCTTAAAAACTTCAATTGAAATGGCGCATGTTGGACTTAGAAGAGAATGTTACAAAAATTGTACAAATGGTATAACTTAGTATGTTAACGCCTTAGAAAATTGTAAAACACAATACTCGTTAATTTGTGAAAAGGCTTTTTCCAAAACATATTTTGGGATCTTGAATTTTGCATTTGTGAGGATATTTTGGTGATTTATAGTAAGTTTTCTTTTAAACACCATATTAGGTAAATTGGGAAAAACGGAGGTACCATTTTGTACAACACCTTAATCTTACATACAATAAATGTAAGCATAGCTATAGCTCAAAGTTGAAAATTATTTGAAATTCTTGTAGGCAATCATTGAGAGTCTAAGACTTCAGTAATGCACAAGAAACTGTATGCTTTTCTTTTTGTAATATGCTAAATTTTACATAATGACAGAATTAGTGAAATTCCCAAAAGGAAAAATCAATGTTTTTTTTTGGGCCTCATGAGGCCACCCTGTCAAAAATTAATCCAGTAGGCCTCCTTTCCTTGCAAAATTCTCCATTCATGCGAGGGCACAAGGCATGTGTCAGCTGAAAAAAAAAACACTAGGCAGAATGTACTCTTTTTCCCAATTTACCTAATATGGTGTTTTTTATAATTATTTCAAGATATTTCATAATTAATATAACGTCTTGAGGAAAACCATCATAAAAACCACTCTAAATCATCCAAAATCTCAAAAATACATAAAATCCAAAAGCCCCAAAATTGTTTTTTTTTTCCAAATTAACAAATATTGCATTCTAGGCATGTTGTTGTGGCTAGTAGGGGGTGTAGATAACTTTATCTTGAAATTCACTCAAAGTTATAGTAAGGTGGTTGCTCGCAAGGCAACCCTAGAAGTTGTCACCCTTACAAAGCTTCACAAACCACTTGATAATTATGGTTGCTTTCCCCGCATAACTCCTTCCAATATCATATTAGTTAAATTGGGAAAAACGATACATTTTGGGACTTCTAAATTTTGCATTTGTGAGAGAATTTTGGCAATTTAAAGTGAGCTTTATCATAATTCCTTCAAGAACCTACATCATTGATGTAAGATCTTGGAGAAACCATTGTAAAATTCACTTTAAATTGCCGAAATACTCTCACAAATGCAAAATCTAGAAGTCCCAAAATGTATTGTTTTTCCCAATTTAACAAATACGGTGTTTTCCCCTTTTCCCTAGATGTGCAGTCAAGTGAAATGTTAAGGAAAAATTCAAAGTTTTCTCATTGAAACTAGCGGTTGGCACCATCTACTTTGTGCATTCACCATTAGAATTTTATTAGGATTTTCATATTTTGAGTCAAATGCAAAGCAAAAATTTCAATAAGTTTTCAAATTGTATCTAAGTGATAACATCACAATTCACAAAGAGTGGAGATGTGATATTACAAAGGTGAGGATATGGTATCACAGAGGTCAAGATGTGATATTAAAGAGGTGAGGATGAGATATTACAAAGGTCAAGATGTGATATTAAAAAAGTGAGAATGTGATATTAAGGAAGTCAGAATGTGACATTATAGACATGAGGATGTGATTTTAAAGAGGTGAGAATGTGATATTACAGAGGTCAAGATGTGATAATAAAGAGGTGAAAATGTGATAATACAGAGGTCAAGATGTGATATTACTAAGGTCACTCTGATTGTATTCATATTATCACAAAGAATGGAGATGTGATATTGTGGAGGTTAGTATTTGATATTATAAAGGTATTGTGACTTTAGTAGCATGATTACTAGCAACGTCATACAACTAAAATCAAAATTACTTCTATAATATCACATACTAACCTCTATAATATTGCATCTCTACTCTTTGTGATAATGGGGATTCAATCATAGCGACCTTTGTAATATCATATCTTGACCTTTGTAATATCACATCTTAACCTCTAAAATATCACATTATCACCTCATTAAAATCACATTCTCACCTCATTAAAATCACATTCTCACCTCATTAACCCCCTAAAGGACCATTGTCCCTACAGGGGACAAATGGGATTTCTTGTAAGTACCTACAGCCTCAATTTTTGTCCTAATTTTTTGAAACTTTTTTTAAAGATAGAAAAATACATTAACTTTTGGAGAATATAATTTTTATTCCAATTGATGCTAGGGAGCAAAAGTTATGCCCAAATAAGCACAAATTTGGAGACTAGGGGCAGCAAAACAAATTCTTATAAAAACTTGAAAAAAAAAATTAATTTTTTTCTTATAGATCATACCTTTATCTACATCTGAAGCTTTGATTCATTCCATTTGGACTACTTATGAGAAAGTTATAGACAATCTTGTTTTTTGGGCAACTCAAGCATCTTCTTGAAAGAATAACTTATAAAGTTCATTTTTGAATGCAAGTTTAACATTTTTTCAAAAAAATTTGTTGGAGAGGGTGAAGTTTGCTTTCTAGAACAATCTCACCATTGGGATTATTGCGTTTCAATTCCATTGCAGGGTTATTAGCAATTTAAGTTTTTCTTCAATCTCATACCTTCTTGTACCTTATGTATTTTTAAAGAATGAAAATTAAGTATTCTTTTTCTTTTTTTTTTATTCCCAAGATTCCCAACTCAACTTCCCACCATGTAAAAATAGAATTCCAAACTTTGTGGTGCAAAAATTTTAAGTTAAAAATGTTCAAAGTTAAAAATCTAGTCAAGCAAGGTGCAAATAAGTTGTTTTTTTACACTTTAAATGCATATATCTTCCAATCTGTGCAGTCAAAGTTCTTGAGTTTTGTATGACACATTCTTATAGTAGTCTAGCACAAGATCCTACGGTCAAATATGCAAAATGCCTGATTTTCAAACTTTTTTACTCTTTGCCGTAGAGGTGGCAGTTTTGAGTGTCTTTTGACAAAATAAAGGCCATGGTCCTTTAGGGGTTAATATCACATCTTAAATCTTGACCTATGTAATATCACATGATCATCCCTTTAATATCACTTTTCACCTCCTTAATATCATATTTTGACCTATGTAGTATCACATTCTCACCTTTTTAATATCGTATCTTGACTTTTAGAATATCTCATCCTCACCTCCATAATATCTCATTCTCTCCTCGTTAATATCACATTTTCACCTCCTCAATATCATATCTTGACCTCTGTAATATCATATCCTCACCTCTATAATATCACATTTTCACCTCCTTAATAACATATCTTGACCTTTAGAATATCTCATCCTCACCTCCATAATATCTCATTCTCTCCTTCTTAATATCACATTATCACCTCCTTAATAACGCATTCTCACCTCTTTAATATCACAATGTCAACTCTTAAAAATCACATTTTCACCTCCTTATTATCACATTTTCAACTCCTCAATATTACATCTTGCCCTTTGTAATATAACATCTTGATCTCTATAATATCACATTCTCACCTCCTTAATACTCCCCTTGTCCCAAAATAATCTTCCTCTTGGCCTTTACTTAGTGTCCCAAAATGACCTTCTTGTTGGAGGAGGAAGGAAGCTAGCAACACTTGCACATAGTTGAACAGCACAAGCATGCTAACCAATCCCATGCCATCAAGTGAGTGGCCACTAGTGCTCTTCAAAAATGTCTCAAAAATTCAATTTTCAAGCACTTCAAAACCACATTTTGAAAACTAATTTGAAGCTCAAAATTTCAAAACAATAGGAGCACATCACACTCTATGCATAGGTCAAAATAATTTTGAAAATTGGTTCTTTTCAAGCTGAATCTATAACATTTTGTGTAATATGAAGATTATTTTGGGACAAAGGGAGAATCATATTCTCACCTCTTTAATATCACACCTAGACCTATATAATTTCACATCTTCACCTCTATGTTATCACATTCTCACCTCTATAATATCACATTCTCACCTCTTTATTATAACATTCTTGCCTTTTTAATATCACATTCTCACCTATTTAACTTCACATCTTGACCTCTTGTTATGTCACATCTTGACTTCTATAATATCACATCCTCACCTCTTTAATATCACATCTTGACCTCTGTAAATTCTGTAATATTATCTTCTCACCTCTTTGATATCACATTCTCCCCTCTTAATATCAAATCTTGACCTCTGTAATATCTCATCTTCACCTCTTTAATATCTCATTCCCACCTCATTAAAATTTCATTCCCACCTCTTTAAAATCACATTTGCAGCTCTTTAATATCACACATCCACTCTTTGTGATCATATGGATATAATCTTAGTAACCTTTGCAATATCAAATCTGGTCCTCTATAATATTACATCTTGACAAGCTCTATAACAAAATTGCGTAAATTATAATTTATGGTTTAGTCTTTAGTTTGCTAGAGGAGAGTTACAAGATCATTTGATAACTTTTATAAAAAAAAGGCCATAACTAATTTGAGTTCTCACACACCTCCGGAGGTGGGTGATAGAGTTATCAAGCATGATAACTTGCAAATGTTATAGAGTTATGGGGTGAAATCCTCTAAGTTATCAGGTAAAAGAACAAGAGGTTTGACACCCCTTAGTAAGGTACACAACAAACTTTTGTAAATTTCCCTATGTCATCTAATGAATTCTTCACGTTTTTTCATGTGAGTTGTTCAACATTTTTGTCAATTTCTTCTATGATGCTTTCCTCTCTCACATTTCCTTGCTAAAGGACCATGTGTCTCTTTGGGGGACAAAGGGGATTTTGGGCAGGGTCATGCTACTACAATTTATGAACAAATTCTATAATTTTTTCTCCAAAGGTAGAGTTTTGCAAGAGTTATGTGGAAGAACAATTTTTACTAAATTCCAATTTATGGTTCAAAAGTTATATGGGTCTAAATGTGAATTTTAGTTAGAGGGGCAGCTTGGGCGCCATGCCATTTTTTGTTGACTTCTTCCAAGGGGAACCAATGGAGGGATGACCCTTCATTGGAACCTATCCAAAGCAATAGTGAACTAAATAATTACTTAATTGTATTTGATTACTACATTAACCTTTGAATTACAATAGTTACTAGAGATTTGGTTTTTTTTCCAATTTTCTTTCTTGAAATTGTCAATGAAGCTAAATTCTTCCAATCCACCACTTAGATTTTTATTTTCTCCAATACATCTTTAGAAAACTTGGTTGGCAAAAAACCTTAGTGCAGTGTGAATTTCAAAAGCACATATTTGCAATGCAAGGCCATGGAGGGTGTGTTTCATGTCTTGGTTAATCACAAAAACTTGGAGAGATATGCCTAACATGATTTAGAGCATGTTTAACAAGTCTCTTCAGCACCTGCAATGCAAAAATTGTTCACCACATGCAATCAAAGGCACTTGATAATTTTGGGCAAGGGTAAAAAAAATTAATGTATGTACTACCTTTAGATGATCATATCTCTCAATCCGTAAAATAAAACTTCACAAAAGATTCATTGTATGTTCTTGAATGAGTCTAGTACAAGATCCTAAGGTTAGATTTGAATTTTTTTGAAAAAGATTGTTTTTGGGAACAAATCACTAGAAATGATAGTTTTGAGTCATTTTTGAGAAAAAATGTGCTTGGTCCTTTAAGGGTTAATACACAAGGAATTCATATGCAAATCCCTTGACAAGAATTTGTTGTGGTAGTGTGATTGAAAAGCAACCCTTCAAGGACTAGTTTGCCTTTTCACAAGATTTTTGAGACATCAAGATTTTTTGTCTAATTTTCAAACAAAAAACAAAGATGTCAAATGTAACACAATTTTTTTCATATTTTTTGAAGCATTATTGAATTGCTGATGGAATTTCAAAAGATTTTTGTAGTAGTACCTATTTGTGATTGGTAGAACTATCTTTTATTCATTTCATCTATACATTCACATCCATTACTAGATGATATCCTTGTCATGGATAAGGTTTCCTGACATCTTTTACCAAGGCTTTTAAGATAGTCAAGGCATCCCCAATGTAACCGGAACACAGGCACAGAAAACCCTATCAAATTGTCTGTGACTGCAGCTCACTTACATAACAGAGGCATTTCCCAACTCACCAGCCTCCAATGTAAACTAGTTATGACACTCACTAAACACAGTTTTTTTAATTGTTTATGCCTTTTTAAGTGCTTATGTGAGGAGATTTATGTCAGAAACATCTGAAATTGCGTCAGGGTCAAAGAATCAGAGAATCAGACACTCTAGAGTGGTATTCAGGACTCTCCAAATAGCACAAATATGCATGGGAGGGACTCTTACATCAAGAGCCTTGAAAAATGTAGTTGCAAGTACTTGCTGCATTAGAGCCCTAATTTTCAGACAAACCCAGTTTAATACTTTGTAAAAACTTTCTTGTGCCTTGCTACGGCTACATTGGGGATGCTCTCATATACTCAAAACATGACATTGTCATACTACTAAGAAATTACTAATGGCCTACTAAAAACTTACTGCTTCACTAGCTTTATTTCATATTTAGGCAGAACTATTTCTTCCAAGTGTTTAGGGAATTTCTAAGATTGCCCTTGAGTATTACAGTCAACTCCTTTCTTCTTTTGTCCTACAGTGTGAACCCGCACTACTTCAAGGGTTGGTTTCTAGTTGTATTGCTACTACTACAGCATGACTAGAGTATTACTAGACTACGTTTTTTTGCAATTAAAGTTGGTTTCACACTAAGAATTTCCTACCGGTGCTTATTATGATTTCCCTTGGGTTACTTGTGCAAATGTAGATTTTTTTTTGTTTTATATGCTCACTTTTTGGTCTGTTCGAGAATAGTGGTTTTGAGTGTTCACAAACAAGCGTTTCAAACCTCTTGTATTGAAATGGCGAAAAAGTTATCTTTTGTAAAACAATAAATGAATTCTTGAAAAAGTGATTATTCCCCAATTTTTCAAAAATACAAGTAACTTCTCTATTTAAAACATGTTGTTTTGGCATGTGTGTCTCAAGTTTTTTTTTTTTCACTTTACGAGGGTAGAGCAACCTGCACGGCTACACCCAACAATGCAAGCAGGTAAGGAAAAAATGAACAGACTTGGATAGAATCCTCAAAATGCAAAAGTTCATCCATAAACCATATTAGTAAATTTCATCCAAAATATGATAAATTTGGTGTTGAGCTAGAGAAGGATTTGGCGATTTCATTCATTTTTTTCACCGTATTTGTTTGGGTGTTACGGACTTACGATAGCCAATGACCATTTGAAGTGAGGTTTAGCTGAATTTTGGCTAGGAAAAAAAAATCCCTTGATGTGGCCTAAGATTAAGGTAGACAATTTGAAGCATGATCCAAAAGTGGTGCATATGTGCACAGTTAGTATATTTCATATCTAAAATCTAGGCAGATCATAGATACCTTATTTTTGTGACTCTGCTATCTATGACACGTCTAGATTTTAGATTTGAAATGTACTATCTGTGCACATATGTACCACATTAGGATTGTGCTCCAGATTGGGTGTGTCTACCTTAGAGAGAGACAAGTGAGGCAAAGCTTGCTTATGATGAAGTTTGCATTGAACGTAGCAACAACTGGAGTTTACAAGAATAGGGTTGAATGGCATGCCATTTTGTAGGACAGTGTGGAAAATCTCAAGTTTTTTTTTTTCCATATAAGTGTAAAAGCAATAATTTGCCTCTATCTTGGAATCAGTTAGTTTTGTTGTCCTTGGATGTTGTGCACTGAATATTGCATTTTGGTTGCCCTGCTAATTTAGTGACACTTTACACTACATAAATACTTATCAATATTACAATAATTTTCATCCATAATTACTACAATAACAAAAGCAAAGCGTCTAGCAACAATAAAAAAGCTACAGAAAAAACAAACTAGTGGTGCCCAACTCATAAACCATGTGAAATACTAGTATCTAGATAGATGCATGTGCCTCCAAGTGGTAAAACAATGAGCATGTGACAATGAGTCATGAGGTAACTTTTCAAGGTAAGGCATTGTAATTGTTATAACCATATAATTGCAATATTTAATGTAGTTTAACCCCTAAACATTTGGCTGGTCATTCTGATTGCCCCTTTACAACACCTTTACTACAAGTTCTACAATGGTGTGGCAAGTGCCCACTCATTATAATATCATTTCTAAAATTTGCAATAGTCAAAATGTGCATGGTGCCAATTGCAAGACAAACAACATGGGACCTAACATTGTGTTTGTGAATCTTTTCACAATTTGGATTACCTAAAAATATGAGTGCATTTGGTGAGATATTTTTTTTGCCTTCCATGATGAACCATATGTTTATGATCACTTCTGAAAAAAAAAAAACCCCCCTAATGAAAAACAACTTTATTCGAACTTGTATAGGATGTTTGTTATATATGAGATAAAAAAAACGTTTATTGGGACACTTGAGGGTTAAACACTTGATTTAAAATCCAAAATGTGAATTCAAAATTCCCAAATTCAATCTCCCAATGATAAATATCTAAAGTCTCACATTTTAGTCTTGACCAGGGCATTTAGAGGTTTAACTCTCAAGGCCCATGCACTTTCCTGAGTATCTCAAAATCTATTCTTGGATGAACAAAATGTCAACATTTTGATAAGTTGCATCAATTTTTTTTAAATCATAACCGTCAAATTCAAATTAGATATGTTAGAGATCACGTAGGAAAAGAAAATACAACAATATCACTTATGAATTGAAAGATTATAACATTTGATTAAGAGGGTGTTAAAATTGTGAAAGTGATTTGAAGTCTTTCAATCCTCTTTTCACATCTCAAATTTAAAGTTAAGGATACCAAAAAAACATGAGTATGTACAATACGACATGTGTAGCCCTAGTCAATTTACAGCTTCTTAAAATCTACTCTACAACTTTTTAAATTAAGTTTCTAATGTGATTGTTTCTCCAAGTTCTAGTTTACTTTAGGCTCATTTCCAAGAGCTCTCAACACTAGAGTGAAGATTTGCAATGGACACCCTTGCATAAAATCTTAAATAGAAAAATTGTAATTAGTTGTTATCAAAATCAAACTTTTGATACTAAAACTAGTGGACTTGTGCACCTGCTGGCGGAAGGTTATTGTGTAAGAAAGTTCAAGCGGTTTACCTCCTTTTCCTACAACCACCCCCTATCCCCGTGTATACCCCATCCCCAAGGCTGACCATAACTGCCATTTAATATTCTTGGAGCACACACACGTACCCAACTACCCAACTAATAGAACTAAGCCTATTATAGAAATAAGATAAGACAAGACTTCCATAAGAACTTTAATAAAAATCATTGTAATTAATCATGAAGAAAATTTAGGCATCCCAAATTACAAACAAGGAGGGACAGTTTTGGTCCCCTTGGGCCTTGAGGGGTTAAGGCAGTTGCCCATCTTGTTTAGAATCTTGTTTCGAATGAGAGAATGAGAGGACTTGGTGATAAAGGATGTAGTTTAGGGTTGCAGGGATACTGAGTTGAATTGAAGACGACGATATATGGCGAGGAGCGACAAATTTTTATACAGAGTTTGAATTCAACTGTGCCTTCATGCTATATTCATTGCAACTCGTCTCACTGTGCTGCAAAGAAAAAACCTTTAGTTTGTGTAAGAAAATAAAATTCAGGCTGAATATAGTTATGTTCATGTTGCAAATGAACAACTTAACGCAGTACTGGTACTAGCCACAATATCCTATGGACTTGATTGATAGGCCAGCTCTTAATAAACGCATCGATATTGCATCATTCCCATATTGCAACAGTTTAGGATGAAGTTTCAGATAAAAAGCTGGAACGTATGATGAACTTGTACGTGTCCTCCCTAAACTTAGTTAAACGTAAAACGGGCGTCGCCAGTCAACACCAACTTGCCTTCATCTCCATCGCAATGTGCATCTCCAGACTGCTCCACATCAGCAATTCAACCAGTCACTGTGATAGTAAAACAGATAAGAGCAGCCTGTGTTACTTCGTAAAACTTCAACAAACTGGCCAAAAAGGAGTAACAGAAACATATCAAAACTGCATATGTACTTACCACACAGGTTGGCAGAGCATTGCAGTGTATGTACAGTTGCAAAAATCACCGGTTTGCCCTCCAATCGGTGGGGAAAAAGTTGAAAACTTCGGCCTGAATTTGTTCGAAAGGAGTTCTATAGAAACATAACCTCCTTTCAGTGACAAAGCCTCTTCAAAGTGAACCAGATCCCAGCTCCCAAAGTTTCCAGAGTCCTGACAATCTCGATCATCAAAAATCCTGCTCCAATTCTGTGAACATCTTCACTGTTTGGCGCAAATACTCCCACATCTGTGAATTGTGAGACACAGCTACAGTGCCAAGGATAGGCAATCAACACTGCTCGGGCAGGTCATGGGAAGAGCCAGCAGACTTTTTGACGGGGAGAAGAACATCATAAACTACCCAGGGAAAGCTTATGAGGTGGACCTCACGTCGTCCGATTGCAGAGACCTTGAAATGGTCAGGATGGTAGGTGACGTGGTACCAAGCCGAGGCTTTGGCATAAACGTCATCATCCACCATATCATCAACATTCCTTTCAAACCACACGCGAGCCTCGTCAATCAAAGAGCTCACAGCATCTCGAATCCTCTCAATGACGTTCCCTCGGCGGCGGACGTGCTGGCGAGCCAGGTTGAGAATGTTGCCACTCACAGCCTCGGCCTCGGTCTCGATGCCATACTGGTTCATCAATCCAATGAGCTTGCGGTCATACAAGTTCTTGTGATACTTGGCCAGGTCGATGAACTCCTCGTAGCCTTTCACCACCATGTCACCGTCAAACGCTTGTTCAATGTCTTCCCTGCATGTCTCCCGGGGCGTCTTCTCCAAGGACGCCGCCTTCACTTGCCGAAAAAGCTTCCCCAGAACGCGCTCCGATTGATACGTCTCTTTATCGTCCTTTTCCATGAAGTCTGGGTACCTCCTGGGTCGCAAGTTCTGTGGAATAATAGCAGGTACTCCTGTTTTCGGGAAATCCACCGCAATGGACACCAGCTTTGAGAGCTCTTGACATTCCACGCTGCGTGCCATCGCTGGCTGGCTGTCTGCATGCACAACGTGTGCATTGGAAATCACTCCCAGGCTGTCATTTACCATGTATTTTACGAAGAACTCTTGGATTTCCTGCATACAGCGACACACCGTCAGTCCTTGGCACAGAACGTCCACCACTCACACTGCACCAGACAGATTTTTTATAAGGGAAAATTTCATGGAGACCCCTGAAGTTTGCCATACTTTCATAGATACCCCTGCTTCTTCAGAAATTTCACAAATACCCTTGGATCAAAAAAATTATGCATTTATTTTGTTGTGCATATCACTTCCCTTCTTCCTTTGTGCGCAAGTTGCATCTTTTTTGTTTCATTAAATTCCCTTCTTCAACATGGGTCATAAAGGTTGTACGAGCACAACAAATAAATGCCTAAAATTATGGTCCAAGGGTATTTGTGATATTTCTGAAAAAGCAGAGGTATCTATGAAAATATAGCAAATTTCAGGGGTATCCATGAAATTTTCCCTTTTCTATAATACCTATTCGCATTACTATTGGTAGAGGTTACATTAAAAACTGCTTTTAATGGCGATAAAATTGGCAGGGCTGATTTTAGAGGAGGGAGAGGGAGAGGAGATTTTTTTACAAGTGAAGCAAAAAGTTCCTCCAGCAGAATTTATCAACTTAGCTGAAGTATACAGGTTTTCACATAATGAGAGTATCAGAGCAAAGAGGCTTGCCTCAATTGTGATGGGATGGTCAAGGTTCATGGCTCCCGGGGAAGTGTAATCCATGGGGTCATCAGTCGTGGGCGGAATCAGCTCCTCGTCCCAGCTCACGAAATACAAATCACCATCCAAGTCGCTCCCCGAGCACTCATTTGGATGTGGTCTACATCAAGGTTCACAACAAAATCTTTTTCGTTCAGAACATGCAAATATTACAACCTGGAAGGGGAGTTTGTTACTGAGTAGTGCAACCAATGTGTTTGTTTCTCTAAATGTGAAAGCACACAAGGGCCGCCAGAATATGACCAAAGAAAAGGGAGCTTTGAACGTACCTGTGGCCCTTTTGGGGAAACACCAAGCAGTCCACCATGTGCCGAAGACCAGGAACGTTACGAGCCTTAAGCTTCCGGACGTCACCAGGATGCAAACACGGATTTTTGGCAACAACAACCCATCCCTCAACTACATGTGCTACACCCCCATTTGCCGCAGTACCAAGTGGAAACCAGCCAAAGTTCTCAAGCCCATCTTTCAGTCCTCGCCTGCTTCCAGGAGCTGGTGTAACTTGCAGAAAAACTTCACCGTAAGAAAGTTCTTTCGTTTCATCAAGACATCCTATCAAAACTCTTCCTTTAGGTTCAAGAATACGAGACCGTTTCCGCAAATCAAATAGCTGGGATGCTCGAAACGCTTGCAGCAGCATCTTTACATAGGGCTCACTCTGCGGCTGGTACCCGGCGGCCAGCATCTCTATCAGTCTTGTATGCATCTCTCCTGAATGATTTATCTACAATTCACCCAAAAAACCACCACCTTTGTCAAAACTGCACGTGCTATATACACTGTAATTTTGCAAGACTAAATGACAAAAGGGCTCGACAACTGCTGATTTTCTACCACAAGCGCAGCAAAAACCCTGTTGATTCTAAATTTAATAAAGTTTTCTGCAATGTCGTTTCAACAGAGAGGCCTTGCACTTCTGTACAATTCACAACATGCTTCCAAATACTGCAACATTAAGGTCCTCACAATCGAGAAAAATTCAAAGTCCAACCTCATATTGTGTGCAATTATCACAACCTAGGTACAGTTTCAGCAATAATGGCACTTGACATTCTTCAACAAGAGACTTGGTAACAGAAAGGAATGTAGAGCCCTTAACAAAGGCAAAAGCCTGGAAAAGAAAATAAGTATACAGTTTTTAAGTAAGAGAGGAATGCCAAAGACCTGCAGGACGTCTCGTGCAACATCCGCATCCTTCATCATTTCATCCAGCTTAGCAACCACACGATGTTGCATCCCCTCAAACACAGAATCCTCGATTCCAAGTGTGGATAAAAGCATGATGATCTGCCGGTTCAAGTACGACGGGAGAAACCGAGAGGAGTTGAGAATATCAAGTCCCACATGTTTTGAAGCAAATTTTCGCATACTAGGGCGTAACGAAAGCTTGGCGTTCGAGAGAGGGTCAACTGCCACCACACCTTTATAACCTCCATACCGGATCTGAAAGGCAGACGGCACAACGGCTCCTACCTCCCGTTTCTTAGCTCCATACTTCTTCGCAACCTCAGTTGCAAATTCTTCTGAGATTTTGCCAATGCCATCGGAGAAACAGTACTTGGACATCCCGAACTCATCCTCTCTTTCAATGTCAGGAATTTGATCCACTTCGTGCTCTTCTACTTTCAGAGTTGGTGTGGACGAGGAGAAGCACTGCCCCATGCGAGCAGCACACTTGGCTACGTTACGTATGTTGAGGAAATCCCCCATCCATTCCCTGATGCTTGCTGCTGTCAGGTCAGCACTAGATGCGAACATCCACACAGACTGCTCTCGTAACTGGCTTGAAGAGAACGCAAGAAACTCAAACCTGCGACCTCCGAGAACAAAACCTTCCTTCAAAGCTGCTAAGATTCTGTTATAAACAGGTGACCTTTCAGCGTCGACTCCAGCTTGAGCTCCTCCTCTTGTTGGCACTGACAAGGCTGTCGACATCAGAGGCTCCAGATTCTCATCTACAAACGACATTCGCATGAAGCGGTCTGCGTGTGCTGAAAAATGGCGTGTCACGCGGTTTGAGGTGTCAACCTCTGGTCCTGTACAGTAAACCTTGG
Source organism: Ulota crispa (assembly GCA_963920765.1). Classification (NCBI taxonomy): domain Eukaryota; kingdom Viridiplantae; phylum Streptophyta; class Bryopsida; order Orthotrichales; family Orthotrichaceae; genus Ulota; species Ulota crispa. The sequence continues at coordinate 3,521,830 of OY987247.1, read as the reverse complement.
TTGGAGTGACGAGCACTCTGCGCACCCAACTCAAGCCTGGAGCAAGTTTAATAGCAACAGAGTCCACGTTGGGGGTGTCGTCGTCCATCTCTTCCTGGATCATTTTCCCAGGCTCCCAGCATGGGCTTACCCCCTTCGAGATCTTCTCCAGAGCAAGCTTGGCTTTCGCATCAGGGGGCTGTAGCAATTGATAGAAGGCAGAATCAAGAGTTTCGCCAATCAGCTTCGACGTTTGCACGAGCTGGTTCACCTTGAATATGACATCGAAATCCACGTTGAGCCCTGGGGGTGGTTGTACTAGTGGAACGAGCACCTGAGGAATGGCGAAGGATGTGCCCTTCTGGAGACGGATTTGTTGGATTAAAGGAGGGTGCGCTGCCAACTTGAAATCTGCAAGCTTTTTGAAGAGGTCGTTCATGTCGTCCCCTGTTCTGGCTGACGAAATCTCGAGAACGTAAGTGAAGCACTGACCAATACTTTGCTTTGGAGTGAAATCCACCGTTCGTACCCAGAGCTCCTCTTCCTCTGCGTGGAAGGAGTGAGGACATACTTCACGTGTGAACCCTAAAAAAAGGTCTCCAAGCGAGGTCCTGGATTTGGAGCTGCTGCTTGCCCTTTGCACATAGACGTGTGGTGGAGTCCTCAGCTGCATGAATGAAGAAGAACATCGCAAGAATGTCGTTCAGTCAAAACCACCAAAGATCAACTCAATTGCAATACATAGGCGGTGAGGAACTGGCACCTTTCTGTAAAAACATAACTAATCTGCAAGACGATAACTAAACAGCTCTCAAATCGTGTATCCAGTCTTCGTGCGAGTCTAGTCAGTAATATACAATCCTTTGATGCAAGCAGTACAAGGGCATAGCCTTCCACAAAAAGACTTGCTAAGCATGTTACACGGCCTGCATAACACTAATAAAGTAGAAAGCAAACATCAAATACTCACAACCTGACTCTTACCTGCAGCACTAAAGCTCGAGTAGGGGCTCCTTGCACAGCAACAAGCTTGACACTCTCGATTTCTTCAAACTCGCTTTCCATTTTATAATGCTGCTTTCCTGCATTGTTCACTACATCAACCATAAACTGCACTTTTCGGCTGTCGAAGGCAAACTCTGTGGTCACATCTGAACTTGATGACCACTGCCAACTCGCAGCAGTTTCTGAGATGCGAGAGCTCAGGTACAACTTGCCCTGATCACGAGCGCAACACACGAAGAGTCATGCACTAAACCCTAAAAATCCAAACCTAACCCTGTTCTAGCAGTTCGGAGTAAGTCATATTAGGACTCTCTTTTTCCTAGTTGTATTCATTTTTTACCAATACATGCATGACCCTTCCCTGCTTTGAATGATATGAGATTTAGCCCCATTTATAACACATATATAATATTATGCTTAACTGCACCAAGCTAAGTCAGAGCAAAACAAGTAAATCAAGCAAACGTAAAGCTCTGGCATATCCACATATGGAAACAACGACTTACTACCTTGAGGAGCTCTCGCCTAATTGAGCTCAACTTTGCTAAAACAGGTAAGCCAAGAGTATCGTTTCAATTCAAAAGATTCTGTAGAATGTTGTGAAACTATCAAATCAAGAAAAAGAAAAGCTCTGGCATGCATATCATGGCTTACTACTGCCGTGAGGAGCTCTCACCTAATTGAGCTCAACTTTGCTAAAACAGGTCAGTCGAGAGTATCTTTTCAATTCAAAAGAGTCTCTAAATTGTTGTGTGAAAATTAGCCATTCAGCTAGGTCAGATCAAATCAAGCAAAACGTAAAGCTCTGGCATGCATATCCACATATGGATCAACTAATTGAGCTTAACTTCGCTAAAACAGGTAAGTCAAGAGTATCTTTTCAATTCAAAAAGATTCTCTAAAATGTAAGTCAAGAGTATCTTTTCAATTCAAAAGATTCTCTAAAATGTTGTGAAATTAGCCATTCAGCTAGGTCAGATCAAATCAAGCAAACGTAAAGCTCTGGCATGCATATCCACATATGGATCACCTAATTGAGCTCAACTTTGCTAAAACAGGTAAGTCAAGAGTATCTTTTCAATTCAAAAGATTCTCTAAAACGTTGTGTGAAAATTAGCCATTCTTGAGGGATTAAGAAAGAGAAATATGCAGCGAATTGAGAACATTGTGAGGAACGACTAGGGAGAAAGAAGAAGAAGAGTAGTAGTAGTAGTACATCTTCCCAAGTAGTCCCGGAATGGCGAGGCCGCTTAATAATGTCACGCTCGGCGAGGTTGACTCGGAGCTGGCTATTAAGCAAAACCAGATGGCCATTCTCCCCGAGCATGGCCGCGCGCTCCGCTGCTTTCTCGGTGTTGAAAATCACGAAGCCGAATCCCTTGGACTCGTACGTCTGCGGATCGGAGACGATGTTCACGCTATAAACAGTCCCCTTCCCCACGGCTCTCTCCAGCAAATCCACCAGCTCCATCCCCGTGGACGAGCGAGGGATCTTGCCTACGTGAACCTTAAACTTCGCCATGCCCGCCAACCGATGCCTCTCAATGCCGCAATGTAAGCTTCACCGATTGTCACGTCGTGCAGGCGATGCTTGTCGTTGTGCACCAGGCATGCTCATACCCCGGCATTGCTTGTGCTTCAAGCTACTACAACAGCAAAAATTCAAACAAAACTCAAACAAAACTCAAACAAAACTTAAACCAAAAATCGAACATAACTATAGTAAGCTTAAGTCAAAGAAAACATCGAAAAGTGCAACACACGGTGTGATTTATGACGAGCAAGACTAAGTTTATCTGTGTCTCTCTCTCTCCCTCTGTATCCCGAATACTTGCACCACCGTTGCTTTGCAAATTTCAAGAGCGTTCCAACCAAGAATTCAAAGAGACACATGCAGTGTAGTAGCTTGAAATGTGTAGCTCGGATACCGCAATGGATCGATCGGATTGTGTGATGGATTCATTGAATGCGCCTCGTTAAGAGATGCACCAAGAATGCTCGGGTGTGCGATTGGCGGAGGAATCTGCACATTCTCCAACAAATGACGACGACGACGGAGTGCGTCGTCGGGAGTCGGGAGTCGGGAGTCGGGAGTCGGGAGTCGGGAGTCGGGAGTCGGGAGTCGGGAGGGACCGCTGTTTGCGAGCCTTCACGAATAGTAACAGGGTGGTTTGCTTTTTTTGTGGTACTGCACGGGGCCAATGAGCGGCAGTCCCTCCATGTTTGGAGACCTGTCATTGGCCCATGCACTAGCTTGTATTACAGTAAGGTAGAGCTGTCCATACCCGATCATTTAACCAGTAAATGCCCAAGGCCTATGTGAGCTTCTTGTAATTTTCATGAAACCGAACAATCAACTAACATTTTTATAAATCTCATTAAGTTTTTTTTGATTGTACAAATTTAAATTAAACATGTCAGAGATTACATTGAAAAAGAAAACACAACAGTATCACTTATAGTTTGAAAAATTATAATATTTAAACATGAGGGTGTTAAAATTGCAAAAGTGACTTGAAGTCTTCTAATCCTTATTTCACATGTCAAAACTAGAAATTTGGTCACCAAAAAAATATGAAATTTAAGGTCATTACACATCTAATTGTAATCAAAATATGGCTTTTAAAATCTACTTCTATATATTTCTTAAATAGATTTCTAATGTGGATTTCTCTCCAAGCTCTAATGTATTTGAGGCTCATTTTCAAGATCTTCCAACACTAAAAAAATTCTCAAGATTGCAATGGACACCCTCGTACAAAATCTTGAGTGGAAAAATCATCAACTTTCATTTTCAAAATCTGAATTTTGATGATGAAAATAGACTTCAAAATAAACTATATTGAAAAGAAAATACTGAAAATAGTGATTCAATAATGTTTTATACATCTTCAAAGTTTTGAGGAGATCCAAATGTGGTCGCTTGGGCATTTAGGGGTTAAGCTCCTACAAGACAGCATTTTAGAGCAATAATTTGGTGCAAATTTTTCTTTGGTGGCTTCATACAAAATATTGCAACACAAAAAAATTCAAAAAATTTCATGCAAAATTGAGTTTTATACAAATTTTGAAGTGCATAAAGTGCTCAAAACCTATACCCAATCACTAAACTTTCTTGATCCCAATCATAGCCAAAACACTTCTTGCTCACTACTTCCTTCCTTTTTTTGAGACACATGTCATGACTTCAATTGTCTTAATCTTAAAAAGGAAAAAAAAATTCATTCCAAGGCTTAGAAATAGGCTGGTTGGACCCAAAACACCCTAGTGGTTGGGAATAGAACCTTGGTTGGGAATGGGCGTCTCTACCTTAGTAAAATAGAAAACCCCCCCCTAAGTACAAGTTGAGACCATTTTTTGAAGGAAAAATTTGATGGATACCCGTGAAGTTTGCCATATTTGTACAAGAGAATTGATCTATGTACCACCCCTTTTTCACTACTCTACCACACCTACTATATATGGCCACTATTTACATTGTTAAAGTAGTTGCAAAGCACAAGCAAAACATCACTAATTTGAATTTGAAAATATAGCTTGACATAGAAGTTACAACTTTGGTTTTTTTTTTAGCTCTAGATCTTGCTCATAATACCAATTTAAAAAATCAAAATTAAACCAAGCATAATTTAGATTTTTTTAATTGACACTATGAGCAAGATCCGGAGTTAAAAAAACAAAATTAAGGTTGCAACTTCTATATCAAGTTGTAATTTCAAACTAGTAGTGTTTTTGTAAGTAATCCCACCTATTTTAGCATTGTAAATATTGGTCATATACAGTAAATATAATAGAATATTTAAAAATGGGTGGTACATATATCAATTCCCTTGTACAAATGCCTTTGGTTTTACAGAAATTGCACAAATTATCTTAGATCATAATTAATTTTTATGCATTTATTCTGTTCTACATGCCTATTTTCTTTCTCCTTTTGTGAGCTCAATGTTTTTTTCCCGTACTTATGTGAGCACATAGGGAGAAGGAAGTAGCTTGCACAAAAAAATCAACGCATGAAAATTGTGATCTGAGGATATTTGTGTAATTTCTGAAAAACTAGGGGCATCTGTACAAATACGTCAAACTTCAAAGGGTATTCATCGAATTTTCCCTTCTTGAAAACCCAATCCCTGCCTCTCATTGGTTGATATTTATTCTTAAAACAATTGCCTCTACAATACGAGAAGAGAAAAATAAAGAAAAAAGGCCAAAGGCTCTTTCACAAGAGTAGGAATTTCAAAATTCAAGGAAATTATTCTTTTTGGTTTTTTTGTTTGCAGCCCAACTATAACAATTTGTATTGCATAAATTTTGATTTGTCATACCAAAATTCATATATCTATACACATAGGGAATTGCTAAACCCATATCCAAAATTGCTAATGCCAAACTCTTGTTTACATGTAATTTGAGAACTTGATGCTTTTTTTTTATTCAAGTGGTTCATCATTTATCCCCTAAAGCCTTGCTGTCCCCTCAAGAGACAGATGGGATTTTGGGCATGTACCTACAACCTCAATTTTTGTCCTGATTTTTTGAAACTTTTTTTGAAGTTAGAAAAACACATCAACTTTTGGGAAATTTAATTTTTATTCCAATCTATGCCTAGGAGCAAAAGTTATATCTAGATAAGCAAAAATTTATGGAGATTGGGTAGAAATAATCTTTTACAAAAACTTGTTTTTTTTAAAAAAAAACCTTGTAGGTTGTAATTTTTTCTACATTTGAAGCTTTGATTCATTCCATTTAGACTAGTCATGAGAAAGTTATGGACAAACTTGTTTTTTGGGCAATTCAAGCATTTTCTTGAAAAATAACTTATAAACTTCATTTTTGAATACAAGTAAAACAATTTTTCAAAAAAATTATTGGGAAGGGTGAAGTTTGCTTGCTAGAACAATCTCACTATTGGGATTATTGTGTTTCAATTCCATTGTAGGGTTATTAACAATTTAAGTTTTTGTTCAATCTCATACCGTCCTTCTTCTACCTCTTGTTTTTGTTAAGAATGAAAATGAAGTATGTTTTGTTTAGATTTTTTTCCAAAAATTCTTAACTCAATTTTCCACCATAAAAAATTAAACTTCAAGACTATGTAGTTCACAAATTTTAAGTTAAAAAAGTTCAAAGTCAAATAATCTAGTCATGCAAGGTGCAAAAAAGTTTGTTTTTTACACTTTAAGTGAAAATATCTTGCAATTTGTGTTGCCAAAGTTTTTGAATTTTCTTTTACACGTTCTTATACTAGTTTAGTACAAGATCTTATGGTTAGATATGCAAAAAGGCCAATTTTCAAACTTTTTACTGCTTGCAATAGAAATGGCAGTTTTGAGTGTCTTTTGACAAAATAAATGCCCTAGGTTTTTAGGGGTTATTCAATCACGACATTACCACCTCCGTGAAAGAAAGAAGAGCAAATGCAATTTTTTGTTGAAATTTTATTACATCATAGTTTTCTCTTTAATGTATTCTTGCTTTAAGTAATTCAAAAGTCCTATATTTTTAGTTTCAAAAATCAAGGACCTTCAACTTTTTTGAATACGGCCTTAGAGTGATAGAGGTGAAACAAATCTTTTGGTCCAAATCAACAAAATCAGCCTTACATTCCCACGTTTCATGCTCAAGGCGCATCTTGGAGACACAAAGTAAGGTTTTTTTTGCCACAAAAAGGTTGGAAATAATTTTGTTTAAGAAAATAGATTTTAGCGAATAGTCAATATAGATTTGAAATCCCCTAATTGGCCCACAAATATGCTTTCAATATTATTGTTCCTCAATAAGTTTCTCAAAACCTACCAAAAGATTGCTAATTACAAAGGAACAATGCCAGTTTGGACATTCTTTGTCAATTGGACGTGGTAATTTGGACATTCTTTTGTCACTAAAGATGTTTTTTGTCATTTTAGACATATTTAGTCCCATATAACTCATACATGTTTTTATGTTTTATTTTTGAGAATGCAATTACATAAAAAACCAAAAGCAAATTAGTGAGTACATAGCACAAAGTAGTGACTTTGTTGAGTGGACTACGAAACCAATGAACAACCATATTCTGACTGCATTCTTATGTAAACAAGAGAGTGTCAGTCTAAAAGACGTTTAATGTTTAAATAACAAGAAAAGACAAAATCTTGTACATGGCCTCCATTCCAAAAATGGAGTTTATCAGTATTGAAATCTAGTGCGTAGCATGGAGTTGTGGTCATATTTTGTTACAATTCAATGTGATTTAATTTAAGAACTTCTTTTTCGAGAAATCCCATAAGTTCAATTATAAATTTCAAGAAGACTACTTGATTTCCTTCTTCATTTTTTTTTTTTATGATTGCAATGCATGTCATTGTGCTTTCAACTTTTTAACAACATGAGAGAAATGGCACATGTTAAGTTCTTATTATAATTAGTGCTTTAGTCTTATTATAATTAGTGCTTTAGGCAATATTTAAGACCTTATGGATGGAAACAAGGAATTCATTTTAAGGTTTTTCATTGATCAAACAACAAGTGCCCTAGTAAGGAAAAAACAAAGATATTCGTATATGTGTGCCCAGCCGTTTTTAAAAGTAACCAATATTAATAGTTTTCATCCAAGTTGTGATGCGCGTTGTGATGCTCCTAAGGTTTCCTTCAAAAAGCTTAGCTATTTATTCATGCTTTCACCCAATCTTCTGTAGTGACTAGGTAACCAATGAGCAAAAACTTTGACATAAATTTCCCAAAAAGCGTTCCTTTGACTGAAGTTTTATTTATAACACCCCACATTTTACTACCCTGACTCATTGTGTAGAGCTACTCTAATATTTTTGAAAATATGTTCACACTTGATGTTAGGAAGGGTATTAGCAATATGGATAGGTTCAAATGCATCTAATTATCCTTAGCTACTAATACCACTCTTAACATTAAGTGTGAACATACCGATAAGCTTTGAGTGAGCTACGGTGATTTGGCAGTGTGTTACTTTTGACTGTGGGTTTAGCTTACAAGTCACCATCATTTTAATTGGCCCCTCATTGAGTAAATAACTTGTACTAAAAGAAATAAGACCAGAACATCAATTCTGTCCTACTCAGTGATCTCAAACGTGGTTTTCATAATTATCTCAAGCGAAAAAAAATACAATACAAATTTATACATTTAGGTGTTCACATTTTCTTAATTATTTATTATTTTTTTGAAAATTACACAAAATGAAAATATAAAAAAACAAACTAAAATCTTGATGTAATTTTTTTTTTTAATTTAGTTGCACTTGTGACATTGGTCTTATTGTTAAACCAAGAAAATCACGAAGGCTGTGTCAAAGTAGAAGAAAAACATATGAACTTGAATCATCAAAAATAATTTAGTCACGCATTTTTAGTTGCCATTACTAATGGCAATAAATGCTTATGATATTTGTCAAAAACATGATTTCAAAATATGTGTTTGGGAATTTTTGAATTTTGTATGAACTAATCATGAAATTTTAAACTTCAAACTACACTAAATAATGCATTTAGGTTGCCTTACTTTGGAAAGTTATCTCATGACTCACCCCTTGACCATCTAGAGTTGCATGCAACATTCTAAATACTATTAGGGTTATTGTAAAAGTGCTTAGCACCTAGTTCTCTCCAAACTTTCAAATTCTCTTGCCTTGCCCTCCTCCCTAGCTTTGACATTTGTTGATAAAATTTATTGTAGAATCAATAAGTATTTATAAAGTGTAAAATGTTGAGAAATTAGTTTGGGGTAACTTAAAAGCAACATTCAATGTAGTGAGCTTATTAAGCCATGCTCTAATTATGATGCATGTGAGTAACAAATTTTGGAAACTCATAGACATGTATTTAATTTTATATTTTCAAGGTATTTTTTTTACAAGTACTTGGAATTGGGTGTTTTTAACTCAAAACTAGTTGTTAAAATAGTTTTTTGTGACGTTCTTGAATGATGCCATAATCAACTAAACATAGTTTCAAAAAAAATCTAAAAGTAGAAATCTATATGCAAATTAAGAGATTTATGTAAGACGTCAATAGATCTATGCAAGACATGAGAGGTATAGAAAACATCAAGAGATCTATGTCTTTGCAATGGAAAATCTCCCTTGATATTGCAAGGTCTTAAAATGCATGAATAGTCCAATTTTAATTGAATGTGACATCTTCACAAAATGATCCAAGTATGTAAATTGAAGATTCTATGTACAAAATGTTTAATTCAAGTTGTCTTGCTTGCTTCTCTTATCACAAAAATTTGTACCTTGAAATAAATAGGGACATTATGAGTAGATTAAAAATTGTCATGTGTGTGATCATGTCATATATCATATGTGCTTTTGTGTATTATATTATTTATGTGAGTTGAATTGAATGGATCATACAAGCACATTAATAACCAAGTATTTCGTGTTTGTGATAGCATTTGAAATTTTTGAAGTCAAACACCTCATTTCTACTAATGTTATTGTTCATATAAACTCAATCCTTGTATACGTACTTTAGTTAGTATTCGTGGATAGCATGATTCCCAAACTAGCTCCCTAATAAAATAAGTATTACTACAGAGTGAGCATTACTAATTATATCATTTTAAGTAGACTGGTTTGTTTTTTGAAAGGTTTGTACTGACATTAGAACAAGCAACACAAAAGAGATGAAAAATATGTATAAACTTTATTGCATTTAATTGTTGTCTTACTAACAAAAGGAGTATGGTTGTGATGTTCATACCAATGAAAAATTTATTCAATTTTAGGGTTATAAAATAACCTCATAAAAAAAATTAAGGTATCAATAGAATGCCACTCATTTTTCTTTTAACCCCTCAAGGACCATTGTCCCTTTGGGGGACAAATGGGATTTTAGGCATGTATCTATGGCTAAACTACTTTGCCTGATTTTTGAAACTTTTATTGAAGACGATGAATTCAAAAATCTGTGTGGGCATCTAATTCTTTCTTCATTCCAACATTTATTGAAGAAGTTATGCATGAATTTCTGAAAAATGGGGGGAGGGGGGTGGGCAGCCTTTTTTTTTTAAATAACCTTAAAAAAAAATTTGAAATTGGTTCTTTAGATGTATACATATGTGGGGAGCTTTTAGTAATTCAATTTTTATTTATGAATGAATTTTTTTATTTTGCGGGCAAGTATGGGACTCCCATACCTTCATTCCTTTTGCTTTTGGTGCTTTACTTTTTTGAGCTCTTTGTGAATAATTTTTTTTGAATGATTTTTTTTCAAAGTTGTAGTAGACTAAGATTCCTTGGTTTTCACCATTTGGATCAAAGTAATTCATATTTCTCAATTTTACATAAATCCTCCAATTTTGCCTAGTGTATATGCAAATTTCATGGCCCTCCGGCATTGCAAGATTTTACAAAGTATGATTTGCACCTCCAATTCATTTGAAAATCCTCTCACACTTACCTAACTTGGTCTTCTACACACAAAAAAGAAACCTCAATTTTGCGTAGATCACTTTTTTTGATTTAGGAGCAATCAAAGGCTTCTGAAATTTTTGGGCAACAAGGAATTTTTTTTTTTCACTCTAGATGTCAATATATCACTCCTCTACATCTAGAATGAGCTGATTTTTTCCCCACAAGTACCTCCCATAGTCTAGGGCAAGATTTTATGGTTGAATTTCCAAAAAAAACCGTTTTCCTACCTTTCTACTCATTCCCCAAAAAGATAGTTTTAAATAACTTTCACAAAAAAAAGGGCTTGGTCCTTTAGGGGTTAATGACTACCTTCAAATCTTCAATCACAACAAGCTTTATTCTACTCTACTTAAAATTTACATATCTCCCTTAAAAGTTAGTGTAAGCCATTTTGTAATAATAAAAGTATAGTTCTGAATGGCACCAACCAAACAAATACTTGAAAATGCATCCCATATATATGAGTATATACTATTATTGTTTAAATTTAAATTTTGAGATGTGAGAAGTTCCTGAATGTTACCTAGTAGTTCTATGCCAAACAATTATCATTATTACGAACACCCCAAAAACTATCCAATTAAAACACATCAATAAAGAAAATCCTAGTTACAAAACAAACACACACATGTGATAAAATGCTCACCTTCCAAAATTCTTGGACAAAAATTTGTGCACATTCTACATTATGATTAATGAAGAAACCATAAACTGCTACAAAAGAAAATCCAAATAACTTCAACTAAATAGCATCCAAGGATACCTCTTTTATGATAAAGAGAAATCCACTTTTATTTTTGAAAATCTGTATGAATTAAGGGACATTTCACATTATGTTCCATGCCACAACTTTGCGAATTCCTAGAAAATGCCACACTCAACTTTTTATAATTTTAAAGGGCAAAAATTAATACTATAAAAATAAAAAAAAGGTAGAACTGGCTCCCATGTTGTATCTCCATTTTTGTTGCATCTAACTATTGCTCAAAGTCTCACCTTATTGGCATTTAACCCCCAAATGCCCAAGGCCTATTTTGAGCTTCTGGGAATTTGTTCTAAATTGAACAAAAAGTCAACATTTCGATAAGTTGTATCAATTATTTTTTAATTTTAACCATACAAATTTGAACTAGATATGTTAGACATCACGTATAAAAAGAAAACTCAACAATATTGCTTAAGGATTGAAAGATTATAGTGTTTAATCAAGAGGGTGTTAAAACTACAAAAATAACTTTAAGTCAACTACAAAAATAACTTTAAGTCTTTCAATCCTCTTTTCACATGTCAAACCTAAAATGTTGGTCACCAAAAAAATATGAGGATAAAGGACATAACATACATAACTCCAATCCATTTACAACTTTTCAAAATCTCTTTTATAATTTTTTTAAATGAATTTTTAGTGTGAATTTTTCTCCAAGATCTAGTGTATTTGAGGCTCATTTTCATGAGCTCTCAACACTAAAATAGTCAAGATTGCACTGGACACCCTTGCACAAAATCTTGAATAGAAAATACACAATCAATAATTTTCAAAATCAAGTTTTTGATGCTAAAACTAGACTTCAAAAGTAATAATTCTAAAATACAAAATGTTAAAAATAGCAGCTTGGTTAGGTTTTATTGAGCAAAATATTGTCGGCACCAAAATGTGGTGCCTTGGGCATTTAGGGGTTAAAAAGAAACTCTACAACATAAGTATTAGTAAATGAACCTTGACTTGATACATGATATCAAACATATACGTATCTATTTTTAGCTCTTTACCAATCATTTTGAGTTTTCAATGGGAACTTGGACATGCATGTAAGATAGGAGGATGTAAAATAGTTCCAACTCTAGAAACATACACAACTGCGTAGGTGAGTGTTGGATTTATAGAAGTATATACTAAATTCTAAAATGTATTGACTTTAAACATTCCAGGATGTGGATGCTTTTAGTCAAGATGCGAATGCTTTTAGTATTTCAAATTAACCCCTAAAGGACCGTTGTCCCTTCGGGGACAAGTTGGACTTTGGGTATGTATCTATGGCTAAACTACTTTGTGTGATTTTCTAAAACTTTTATTGAAGGTGGGGAATTCAAATACCTACATGGGTATCTAATTTCTTCTTCATTCTGACATTTGACGAAGAAGTTATGCATGAATTTCTGAAAATTTGGGGAGGATTGTCCATCCGGGCAGCTCAAAAACTTCTTTAAAAATTATTATTTTTTAAAACTCAAATTTGAAATTGGTTCTATAGCTTTTTTTAATTCATGAAAAGCTTTGAATCATTCAATCTCAATAAATGACTTGAAAGTTATGAGGAGTTTTTGTTTGCGAGCAGTTATGGAATCTCTACTCTAAAATAAACTTTGAAGTCCTTTATATTACTCAATTTTCAATATTTTGGAAAAATAAATAAATGAAAGGAAGTAGATTGTTTATCACAACACTATCACCGTTGGGATTTGCATTTTTCATTTCAATGATTAAATTCTTAACAATTTAGTGATTTGATTCATTCTCTACTTCTTTTTCCTTATTGATTTTTCCCATGTGTTGGATAGTTCCAATTGATTTGAAAATTCTCCAACACATACCTAACTTGATCTCCTACATGAAAAAAAATAAAGCGCAACTTTGGATAGAGCAATTTTTTTGTTATAAGAGTGGTCAAAGGTTTCTAAAAATTTTGGGCAGCATGGAAAAAAACCTTTTTTTTCACTTTAGATGTAAATATCTCACTCCTTTCCTTTTGGAATGAGCTAATTTTTTTCCCACAAGTACCTCTTCTAGTCTGTGACAAGATCCTACAGTTGGATTTCCCAAAAACAAAACATAAAATCCCTTTTTCCTAAACCTCCTAGAAGTGGCAATTTTTAGTGATTTTGGCAAAAAAAAGGGCTTGATCCTTTAGGGTTAAAAGATTGATAGTCAATTTCTCAAAAGTTCAAAAAATAAAAACAACTTGGATTGGATATTGATAACATTTATCTTTTGAAGAAAATTTTCTGAAATATTTTAAAGAATCTAGCTCCCCAAAAGTGCAAATTAGCTTATAGAGGGTTGCTTGAAGGACCTTTTACCGTAGTGTGAACCTTCCCCTAAGAGCAAAGTCCATTGATGTATAGTACTGTACAATATCCAAAAGAAAGAGTACACAAGTCCCTCCTATAGGATTCAAAGAAGTTTGTATTATAAATACATTAATTTTTGGCAAAATATACATATCATCATGTTTAAAGGTACAAACTTAATAACAATGAGTGAGTCAAATAACAAAAACTAATTTCTATAAAGAATTATATATTTTATTAAATTTGGTCATAATCATCCTAACATTAAAATCTATATAGAAAAAGTTTCAATTTTTTTGGAAATGTTTGTTGGAAATAAAGCTGTGCATATGGATGTCTCCTACATATCCATGCAACCAAATCTCAAAAATTCATCACCACTATTTTTTAATCTATTTTCTAGTAAAACCATGATTTTGACACAATTTTTTTACCAAAATCCTATTTTTGGTAAATTGTCATGTGTCAAAATCATGGTTTTACAAGAAAGTAGATTAAAAAATGTTGGTGATGAAGTTTTGAGATTTGATTGCATGGATGTGTAAGAGACATCCATATGCACATCTTTGTTTCAAACAAACATTTCCAAAAAGTTTCAAAATTCCTTCTATAGAGATTTTAATGTTAGGGTGATTATGACCAAATTTAATAAAATACATATTTCTTTATGGAAATTATTTTTTGTTATTTGACTCATACATTGTGATTAAGTTTGTACCTTTAACCCCTAAAGGACCAAGCAAAGTTTTCACCAAAAACTCTTCAAAATTGCTAGTTTTAGAGCATCAACCAAATTTGAAAAAAAATAAATTTTTATGCATATGTGATCGTAGGATCTTGTAAAAGAATGGTTATAGAAGACGCGGAAAAAATTTCAAAGTTTTTCACCACATGGATTGGAAGTTAGAATGGTTTGAATATTCAAAAATATTTTGTGAAAAACCGAGCAGCATCCCTTCAAAAGGTGAAATTCCTAAGGAAAAAAGGCCATGTGGGTGGTGCTTCTCTAAATTCCTTATTCTACCTCAGTAAAGTACATGTCAAAAAACTTTCAAATCATTTGGAGTTATATAATATATGGAAAAGAATTAGTAAGTAAAAAGAAGTAGAGAATGATTCAAAACACTAAATTGTTAACCCCTAAATCCCTGAGTGTCCCCTTGGGGGACAAATGAGATTTCGGGCAGGTACCTATGACAAAACTACTTTGTGTGATTTTTTGAAACTTTTATGGAAGATGGGAAATTTGAAGATCCGTGTGCACATCTAACTTTTTTTCATTTTGACATTTTTTGAAGAAGTAAAAATGAATTTCTGAATTTTTTTGGAGATGGGGCAGTCTAGGCAGCCCAAAAACTTTTTTAAATTTTACATTTTTCTGAAATAAAAATCTGAAATTGGTTCTTTGAGTTTACATATACATGGGAAGTTTTGAATCACTTGTTTATAGTAAATGAATTGAAAGTTATGAGGACTTTTAGTTAACCAGTAGATATGGAGCCATATCTACCAGTTAACTAAAAGTCCTCATAACTTTCAATTCATTTACTATAAACAAGTGATTCAAAACTTCCCATGTATATGTAAACTCAAAGAACCAATTTCAGATTTTTATTTCAGAAAAATGTAAAATTTTAAAAAGTTTTTGGGCTGCCTAGACTGCCCCATCTGCAAAAAAATTCAGAAATTCATTTTTTACTTCTTCAAATATGTTAGAATGAAAAAAGAAAAGAAAAAAAGATGTGCACACAGATCTTTGAATTCCCTATCTTCCATAAAAGTTTAAAAAAATCACACAAAGTAGTTTTGTCATAGGTATAGCCTGAAATCTCATTTGTCCCCCGAAGGGACACTTAGGGATTTAGGGGTTAAAAATGTAATCATGGAAATGAAAAATGCCAATCCCAATGGTCATAATGTTGTCATAATCAATCTTCATCCTTGGGTTTGTTTGTTTTTCCAAAATGTTGAAAATTGAGTAAAATAATGGACTTCAAAGTTTATTTTGGAGTTCTCCATAATTGCCCGCAAACAAAAAATCCTCATAACTATCATCTCTTTGATCCAAACGGAATGATTCAAAGCTTCCTACATTCGCATAAATCTCCTAAACCAACTTAATATTTTTGTTTTAGGAAAAAGTGATTTTTAAAAATTTGCCCATGCTGCCCGACAAATGAAAATAACAACATATTTGGCCATAACTTTTTACTTATAATTCAAAATGTCATGAAATTTAGTGCATATGAAAGATAAACCTTGTCCCCACATTCGGTTAAAATTTTAGCCTAAAATATGAAAAGCTCCAATCATAAGTACTTGCCCAAAATCACTATGTTCTAAAAAGGGGTCTAATCCTTTAAAAGTTAAACATGTTGATATGTTTATTTTGCCAAGAACTAATTTATTTATAGTACGGACTTCTTTGAATCCCATAAGAGAGACTTGTGTACTCTTTCTTTAGGGTACTATACAGTAAAAGCCACAACAAAAGAGTATCCTTGCTGCCCATTCATTACCTTCTCACGTGTAAACTCTCCGGATACAATGCACAAATGCATGTTCAAAAATAATGAGCTCAACACGCTATGCATGATTAGCCCTGCATTTTAAAATTATAATGATAAAATTTGTTACTTCATAAAAACTAAAATGTCACTCGGTGGTTTCAATTGTTGAATAAGGTGAGCGCACCCATACTTGATAATTTAAGCAATTCTGCAACAAACTGTAAAGAATTTGAGGCAATGCATATTTTTTCCTTGTAGGAAGATAAGAAATATTGGGGTTGCAAATTTTTCATAATTTTATTTGCTAACCTGAAATTATTGTGAATTTTGGGAGTCAAAAAGTGCTTTGGACCCATTGCCAACTTGTAGACTTATGTAATTCTGATAATTAACTTTTTTTATAAAGAAAGTTAATTATTCGCTTTTAATGAAAAGAATAATAGGCGGGTAGCGGGAATCGAACCCGCATCATTAACTTGGAAGGCTAAGGGTTATAGTCGACGTTTTTCTTTTATTGTTGCCTCTATTTCAAAACTGAACATGAAATCTTAATATCATACGGCTCCTTTATGAACTAGAAGTTTTTTTCTATTATATTGTATTCCAATAGATTCATATCATCTATGTTAGTTTTTTTATTAAATAACTTTTTAGATGATCCTTTTACAAAATTAAAAAACCAAACTACTTTTTGCTCAATACTTCCTACTTTCTCATTCACTATTTTGGGACACGTGGCATGATTTAAGTGGTCCCAACCTTGGAAAGGACAGAAGAATGCATTCCAAAGCTTGGTTGAAAACCTATCATTGTTGAGATTGGGAATATCACCCCCTATAGGTTGGGTATGGGACATTATTGGCAATGGATACCTCCGCCTTTGTGGGGTTTGAGAAATGTGGAGAATGGTGCAAATGTAAAGTATGATGGTAAATTAGGTCATAAATATGAAAGAACAGTGGAAGTGTTGGGTGAATAGTGATGAGAGACACCATCATCTAGAGTGTGTAAAATCCTAAGGGACATTCACACAGCAAGGGTAACGAAATCTTGAAATAATGAACATGATTTTGTAGGTTTTAAAAGGATTTTAAAATAAAATATCCGTGCACAACAATAATTTTCACAATTGAGAGTTTATTCAAATAGAATGGCAAACTAACTTCAATGGGTGAGCATGGAACAAAACTCACCCTCCTCATGGTTTGAGATATCCTCATGATTTTCTTACATTATCTAAATATTTTGAAGATCGTAATTGCATGAAATTTGTTTTAAAATTCTCCAAAATTTAAGATACAATCCATCTCCGATGTCACGTGCCACGTCAAACGAGGGTTTTAATTAGACTTTGTGGTGCAAAAATTTGATAAGAGTTTTAAATCTTAACTTAGTGAGTTTCATACTTCCACCTCAAATGTGAGTATATCCTAAAAGTGCAAGAGTTGAAGCATGTACATGTAGAGCCTTTGAGACAAAAAAAAATTATGACTTGAGAATTTTTTTCAAAACAAAACCTTCATTTTGCAAGTGTTAATTTGTTCTTCCATCTTTGAATGAATTGATGCAAAATCTTGCTAAAAAATCGTGAAGCACGTAATGACCCAAGTAGCCTGATAGTTAAACAAAAAACAAAAAAAAACAAAAACTATTTTTTAAGCATTTCAATGTCCTTCATTCATTTCATACAACTCCTAATATGTGTTTGAAATAATTTATTGATTACAATATAAACGCTTGGGCTCTTAGGAGTTAATTGATCAATTTTCAAAAGACCATGGGATCAAGTGGACTCTCCTCAATCACCCATTTATCAATTCTACTTATATTTCATTAAAAATCAATTTGATTTTAATTCATCTAAGAGAAGACAATTATTGAGAGAAGACAACCATTGTGGAGGAGATGTTTTCAAAATTAATTTATCACTTGACTTAAATGTGTGACACTTTGCACCTCAAACCAATTAATTAATCTACTATAGGAGGAAAACCCAATAATAGTTGGAGAGTGTAAATGGAAAGACTAATAGTGTAACAAGAGTGAATGATGATCCAAATTGCAAGCATGCATTTGCACAAAAAAAAAAAAATTTGTGCAATTAGGGTTGCAAAATTATCATAAAAATTAGCCACGCACCAACATGCAAAGCCCAAAGTCAAATGGAATGCCGACTATGATTGACAAAAGCCTTCAAATTGAGGAGGTTGTACATTCTAAACACATTAGAAATATCACAATAAAATAAATATCACAATAAAATAAAGTCAATCTAACTTTTGAGGGCGCATCATAAGTTTTGTTGAATCAAAAAATATTCAAACATAAGCACTATCTAAGGAAGGCACTATAATACATGAATTTATACTTGTCCTTATTGTTAGAGCTTTTTGCAGTTGAATGTCTCAACTTTGGACACTCTACATCATGTTAAAGTAACAAAAATTTGAATTTGTGTGCATGATTGACCAACTATAACATTTTATGGGCTTTTCAAAGACATTTTCTTTTGAACTAACAATTATCATGAATCTTGGAAGTGGGTTCTAATGAACATCGATGGTGTTTGCAAATGCTAGGTTTGGCAATGTCCATCTTGTGTGAAGATCTTTACAAATGCTATGTTTTTGGTACCTTGTTCAAACCATGCACACTATTTGTCACTGATTTTTTTTCAAATTTTAGGTTTTTTTTTAGAGATTTGTTCAGTTGCTAAGATGGCAACAAAAGTTTTGTTTTTGATGTAGGATGTGCACAAAGCCACCAAACATAACCACAAAATGATAAACTTGCATACGGGCGAAATGGCTGTGCATAAGTTGGTGGAGCTAGCAACCAGAGTCCAACAAGCTGCAGTTAATAAATGAGCATTTCAACCTATTACAAAACCCTAATTCTTGGATTTTCTTTGAGGGATGGCAGCATTTTTTGGAAAACCAAACCCAAATCAACACTATTTTGTTGATATGGATGTCTTGATTAGAACATTTTGAATAAAATTGTGTCGATTAAAACATGTTTGTGCTAATTAGGACAACTTACTTTGGGGCATGCTTTCTACTAGTGTGAGTAATAAAAAAATTTCCAACATGGCGTAGGGGAGGGAGCTTGTGCACAGGCAAAACAAGATGCTGGTGAATCCATGAAAGAAAAAATCCAAAAAATGCAAGAGATCTCTGAAGTAAGTCCATAAATTCACTCATTTGTACATGTTTGTGAAGTCCCTTGATTCTTAAACGTCAGAGATATTCAAAACACACTAAAAACCCAACCTCAAGGGCTTAGTGTGATATTTAAGGGTTAATAATGTCAAAACTTTAAAAGTTACAACGTAATCTTAAAAGTAACGATTTAGCAAGTTGTTGACCTTGATCAAAAGTAGGGTACCAACAAGCTTTTAAGATTGTGTTAGGTTGAAAACCCTATGAATAATTCAACCACTCTAATGCCATTGTAAAAATCTAAAACCACTCTAACACAAAAGGAATAAATAGGGTTTTAGTAGCATTGCAAATTGACACATATTTTACACTAGGAGAACTTGTGGGAATGCAGAGAAAGCTGCATTTTACCGAGTTGGCAGCAATGAAACAGGTCAAAGTCAGTGACACTCTGTTTATTCTTTTTATGTATTCCATGGATTAAGTAAATATTATAGATTGAATGTGTTTCTTGAAGTAACTTTAAACAAAATTCTTCAATTTCCATGAGTTTGAAGATTTCACTTTAAGAAAAAAAATTGTAGTCAATGACCTCAAGGATTTTAGTTTCTTCTATTTGGTAGCAAAAACTTTGGAGAAAGTTTCAATATAATTTTGCATAATGTTGAACTTACTACTTAATCCAAAATATACTTGAGACACTAAATTTTGATAAGAAATTGCCGTGTGGCACCAATAGAAACGTAGTTTGTGTAAAGCAAGCCTTAAAACCCAGGTTTTGTTTAACTCGACATTTTATGACGAATTAACCCCTAAATGCCCAAGGGCTTTTTTGAGCTTCTAGAAATTTGCTCTAAATTGAACAAAAAGTCAACATTTTGATAAGTTGTATCAACTATTTTTAGATTTTAACATACAAATTTAAACTAGATATGTTAAACAACATATAGGAAAAGAAAACATAGCAATACCGCTTAAGTATTGAAAGATTATAATGTTTGATCAAGAGGGTGTTAAAACTGCAAAAATGACTCCAAGTCTTTCAATCCTCGTTTCACATGTCGAATCTAAAATATTGGTCATTAAAAAAATATGAGGTTAAAGGACATAACATACATAACTCCAATCCATTTACGGCTTTTCAAAATCTCTTTTACAAAATTTTAAAATGAATTTCTAGAGTGAATTTTTTTTCAAAATCTAGTGTATTTGAGGCTCATTTTCATGAACTCTCAACACTAAAATAGTCAAGATTGCACTGGACACCCTTGAACAAAATCTTGAATAGAAAATTCAAAGTCAATAATTTTCAAAATCGTATTTTTGATGCTAAAACTAGACTTCAGAAAGAATAATTATAAAATACTAAATACTAAAATTAGCAACTTAATTAGGTTTTATTGAACTTCAAAATATTGTCGGCACCAAAATGTGGTTCCTTGGGCATTTAGGGGTTAAACTTTATATGTGTCTTAAAGCTTGGTTTACTAGGACCGCATTTTTATTAGAGTGGATGCATAACATTTTGTAGCTCTTAACTATGTACATTACTATAATCCTAAAGATCCCTTTCTAGAATGGTTGGGTGGTTTCAATGTAAAACACAAATAGTCACAATCCACATTTCAAAAAAGGCAAAGAATCTCCTAGTGTTGGTAAATAACACTAGACCACCAAATTTGGTAATCTTGCACTTGGTCAAATGCATTTTGCACCAAAATTATTTTCCACAAACAAATGCAATATTTAAAAAACACCTAAAGGTTTAACCATATCTCTTATTTTTGCATCTAACACTATTTTTTCTTTGTGGTTCACGTTTCCTATAAAAGTCAAAAATACTATTTTGTTGTTATTTCTATGCAAAATGCATGATTAGTAGCTAAGTTGCAAACACAAAATAAGGAGTTAATATTTGAGTGGAACTTAAGGATAAAACTTGCAAAGGATCCTTACAATGATGCAAGATTTTTGTGCATGAGACAAGCAGGTCAAAGCTTTAGAGGAAGAATTGAGGGATAGCACCGTCCAAATCCAAGAGGCCAAATCTCAAATGGCTGTGCTGCATTCACAGGTGCCACTTTGGTTCTCCCCTATCCCCTAAATATCACAAGCTCTCTCCATTTTTGAAGATCTATACAAAAATTGAGATTCAACATAAAAGTGTAACATCTAGGAATAGTTTGGAGTTGTTGTGTGAACAAGAGTTGCAAAATCCATATGATTGTACTTACCAATACTATCACAAACATATAAATACAACCATTGAAACTTCAATCTGAAAGCTTTAATTTCTACATTTGATTGCAAACAAAGTATTGACAATCTTAGAGAGCATATTGCTATAATGCACTTGAAACACAATGATCACGACGCAACACTTCTTTAGAATTTATTTAGCCTCATCTCTTGGAACGCTTGTTTTTCAATCTTGCTTTTGAATTAAAATAAAAAAATTCTAAAAAGAATTGAATATTTCATCACTAATAGAAAATGGGTCCTAATCAAGTGGTCCCAATCAACACAAACATGTCCTAAGGTAGGAGCACTCATAAGCGTCGCTTTAAGGATTTTGAACATGATGAGTATTAATGAATAGCTAGTAAATAATAGGATCCTGTTAGCAACAGAAAAATAATGAGTTTGCACTTTTGAATGTATTATTTGGATATTGTAAGAATAAGTTGTGAATTTTTAAAGAGCAAACTACTATTGTACCCATAACCAACACTAAGGTTTCATGTTCACATTTTGTACATCCTTGTAATTACATCTATTCATTTCCACAGATTTTCCAAGATTTCAGAGGTGATGGTTATGAGGACACTAACACTTATGGGTGTTCCTACCTTAATCATCAGTGTCATGTTTAAAATGTCCTAATCAAGATGTTCAATTAATCAACACAATATTGTTGATTAGGGTCATGTTTTCTTGTAGTCTATACTAATAATAGGCTTGGTTTCATTAGTTGGGTAGTTGGATGTCTATAATAGAATAAAATCTCTATTTGTTGGATAGTTGGGTGTTGCTCCAAGAAGATTAAATGGCGGTTATGTGGCAGTTATTCTTATTTCTGTGGTTATGTGGTGGTCATGGTCGTCGTTGGGGATGGGTTATACACGGGAATAGGGGGTGGACGCGTATAGAAGGAGGCAAAGCGCGTAGGTAGGCATAGTACAAGTAAACTCATTGTAACAAAAAGGAAAAGAAGCCTGAAGAAGGTGATTATGAGAAAGGTCATGTTAATATTTTTGCAAAGACCCCCTCCCGTGATGACCCTCCGCCGGAACAGCGGGTACAAGGGTCCACTAGTGCATAATAATATTAAAATGCACATTTAGCAATGTTTGGCCACTATATAGTACCACTTACCTCACCAGGGTAATCATAAAATGAAAATTTGTACTTTCTAAAACTACTGATTGTGAGTAATTAAAGTTTGAAATCGTCTTTTAGGGGTTAATCAAAACCAAGCTTTAACACCTTCATCAGCCTTGTTTCAACAAATACTAATTTACTCAAATGCTGCAATCTGTGAGTTTAGCAAAGACGGAACCAAAGTGATCAAATCATGAGGGAACCAGCCGAGGCCAGAGAGAGCGCGGCTCAATACAAACATGAGGTGCAAAATCAATAACAACTGTATCAAACCCTAAACCCTAACCACTATCCCAGTTTCATAGCAATAATTCTGAGCTGCACTGTTGTATTTTAGCCATGAGATTGTGTCGTTGCTTGCTTTCAACATAGCTATAGCTTTTTCCCAACATTGAATTTAACATATGAAAGATTAGGATTTGTTTAGGTTTTTGTTGGATCCTAGACTTCTGGTTTATTGCTCCAAAAAGTATCTTTAGGTAAGCCAAATTACTTTCTTGGCTTTGTGGAATAAAGTTGAAATGCAGCAATATCTTCAAATACTTTCAAATTGTGTGGGAACTTGTTTCTTAACCCCTAAAGGATGTTGCCTATCAATAGTGTTGGCTGTAATCATACAAGGACCATTTAGTACTTGAAAATTTGGCTTTATGAAAAATGTCAAAAATTCCCTAAAAACACCTAGTTGATTGATAGTATATTTGTGGCTTGTCTTAAATTTATAATTGCAATGAGATTCATGTGCTACCCAAATACCCCATCCACAACACAAGAGAGCGTATAGAATACAACATCATCTTTTAGGGCTTGAAGTTTTGAAGGCAATGGTGGTTGGTGTCAAATAGTGTAAAGGACCGTTGTTCCAGATTGGGTAGAAAAAATCAAAGGTTTTTTAAGAAAATTCTGATAGTCTTTGGAAGTGTTGCAGCAGAGGCTTGATCACTTGGAAACCAAGATTGAAAACCTGGAGAAGCAAGTCAATTATCTTGTTCAGGTGTGTCACCAAATCATCACCTTCACATTCAAATAATATTACATTTTATGTCACATTTAAAATATGGACTATCCAAAGTTCATAAGTAATAAATTTGAAGTTGTTTTGATTTGCAAAATAGTGAAAAAAATTGTAAAGCATTGGAAGACACGTCCAAATCAAAAGACATTTTGATCTTTGGGACAAAATACATGCAAAATATTGAGAAAACTTTAAAGTCCAAGGACATAGAAAGTCCAAAAATACAAGAATAATCCATAACCACACAAATAGTTCATAAGTACAAGAACAATCCATAACTAATCAAATGTGTTATACTTGCCCCTATAAAGGATTTGGTTACAATAGTGAATATAGATAGTTGGCATCAATTGGTTGATTCACAAGGGTTGATATGTATAGGTGACACGTATTTTGTAGATTGATTTGGCTAATAAATAAAAGGCCTTGTAGGGTAATTTTGATTTTAATGTAGAAGTGACCTATCATTTCATAGCTAACATCTTATTTGTGAAATAAATTGCATGGCATATGAAAATATCATAAGTCACATGCATTGCAAGTTCGGTCAAATATTCATTGTCTCCATGGTCAAATCACTATGCTTAAGCAAATGGGGCTTTTATTTCCACCAGTATAGTGTAAATAAAAAGCACAAAATTTTGAACCATTGATGAATAAGAATTATAGTTGTATTTGTAAAAACATCACAATATGATGTGAGTTCTTTTATAAGATTGATCAAATTTGATCATGTACATAGTGGATTTGGTTGTTTGCATACAAATTTCTCATTGTCTATATGAAATTTTTTTAGGCTTAGTTCAAATCTATTATTTTCAATTAGTCTTGACACACTTTCCATTTGTCACAAAATATGATTGAACTTTTTTGAACATGTGAAATTGGTAGATATAAAATTTTCATGATTATGGTGTTATATTTGAAAAAAGAAGAGAAAGCTATAGTAGAACTTGTGTAAACTAATGTGGCTAGGATTTGATGATCCATATTTAAGGAAGTTGTTAGCTTACATAGTGGAAGTGTACATGTACATGTATAGAGTTTCATTAGATGAAGTATGGAATGGGCCCCATTAGGACTAGCTTTTGATATTAGCTTAGAGAGGACACTTGTTTAGAAAATATCATAGATTGACTCCTAAAAACCCAAAATGAAGAATATGCTTACTTGAGTTTCAATGGTTAAAGCAAAAGTGAGCAATAAAATCATCTATAATTGTTGTGGACATGATCATTGCACGTACTATACAGACTTTTTTTATACATTTCTTTTTCTATACATTTTTATATATTTATAGCATTCATTCACATCATGTGTAAGATGTTACAAAGAGATTTTCTTGTATATCATGGATGGATTGCACTTAGTGATGAATATAAAGGTAAATGTTCTGTTTGCTGCTGAGCTGGAGAGAGAGAGGTTGGAGACTGCTCAGGATTTTACAAAGCCAACTTCAATTGCAAAGCATACAAAGGAGTGCCAAATCCCTCACACTAATGTAAATCTATGCTTTCTCCTCAAAATTATCTTCTTAACCCTTTTATACTCATAACCACTTTGAAGAAATATTATTGCGTATATTTTTGTTGTGCAATTGTACATATATATGCCTTGACATGTTAAAAACGTTACATTTTGAATATTAAAGCATGTCTAAACAAGCAAAGAAGTTGTTTGAACAATATTTTACCTTGAAGTAAGCTTACTTGGTTTATCATGTAGAACTTGAATTGTAGAATGCTTAAGAGTAAATTGCATTACCATCAACTATGAGAACATGCCCTCTATTTACAAAGTCTTAATTTTAATGCTTAAAACAACTCAAATGTGGCAATTTGTAATTGAGTTATGATCTACTTTGAAGTTTGTTAACTATTCTTTAATCAATTCTATTAGAGTCCCTTTACTACTTGTGAGGATAAGAACCTTGCTCTAGTGGTATGGTGTCAATAACTATGTGAAGAACATTGAAAATTGCAATAGTATATTTCAAGAAACATCAGATGTAACTTCATGTAGAAGACTCATAAAACAAATAGCTTGAGTGTAATTCCAAGTCATCGCATACAATTGAAATTGATATAAGTTCAAACTTAAAATATATGTGAAGTTCAAAAATTATATTTATATGTTGTATGCAGAAGTTATAAGAGGTCAAAATTTAGTTTATTAATTTTCAAGCTTTCTTATTGTATTTTGAAGGTTTGAACGTTGACAATTGCTCAATGAGCATCTATTTTGACAAGCTTAGAATTGTCAATTTACGAATTATGTCAATTTGCAGGACACTGTGGACTCAATGGAAATTGACCTTGAAAGAAAGGTTAAGAATCTGACAATTGATCCATGTATGACTAACAACAGGTTTGAATTGCGCAACCTCCATTTTTAATACTCATTACCAATTCATGGCCTTGATCCATTTATTCAAGCGGAGGCATAATTGTTGTTGGTCTTAGAAATGTTAGATTGGTGTTAATAAGGTTTTTAAGGTACACTTAGATAAAAATCATTTTGTTAACTTCACTCTCAACATCTAGTGTAAACATATTAATGACAATTGATGAATTTATAAATATAACAATGAACACTATCTTTAAAATGAATGCAGTAACCAAACACAAACACAAACGTGTACACAAACGTGTACACAAACGTGTACACAAACGTGTACACAAACGTGTACACAAACGTGTACACAAACGTGTACACAAACGTGTACACAAACGTGTACACAAACGTGTACACAAACGTGTACACAAACTTTGTGGGGAAAGGAGAGCGCAGCTTACAAAACTTCTCAAACTACATTAGTAAGACTACTTTCCACCCTAATTATTTTTGAACAATTTTTTTGGCCAAAATTTTACTTCGTTTTAACACTAGCTAACTGGACACTAAAAAAAGTCAGAAAGTGAATGAAACTGATAAATCCCTCTAAACACAAGGTTCACTCATACTTGGATGAAAGCTACTCCCAATCTCCCATAGTGTAGTAGCATTTTATGGATGAACGTACCCATGCGGATGATTCTATTCCTTTTTCCTTAGTTTGCTTGAATGCATTATAGGCATGTTGCATGATCAACGAAAGCATAAGACAAAATTCCTAGTGGCTCTTTCTTGAGTAAACTTCGGCCTTTTTTCTCTCATTTTTTTTCTTTCTATCGAATGGTAACCTCTAGCCTCTCTTTTGTATATGCTTTGTACTCAATTTGATTGTTGTGGTGACATTAATTTAGTTCAACAAAAGGGGGATTCTCCATATGAAAAAAGGTTTCCAAAAATTTACAAACACCAATCCTTTAATGATCATGTTGTGGTTTTATTTGTTGAGACTTGCCATTCTGACAAATAATAATATCATTTGCTTGAATTTGAACATCTTTTGTAAGATTGGCTCTTTTCAAACCGCTTGATTTCTTTAAGCAACAAAAGGCTCACTCTCGGGCTCACTTCTCAAAACCTTACAAAATTGCCCTTGGGGGAGGACCTTATGCCCTACAAGGTAATGTTTGAGAGGAACCAGCTTTTTGTGTATTGTCAGCCAATTCAAATTACAAAAAAACAAGTTGAACTTAGTCAAATTTTTACAAAATAAATAAATAAATGATACAATATCATAGTATAAATATAAGAAACATTTAGTGCAAGCCAATGAAAAATTGGTTAAAAGAGGAAAATGCTGGCTTTTAGCAGTGAAGTCAAAATTTCTCTCCAATTACTTTTTACGACATCTCCTCTCATCCTTTCCTAAAATAAGGTGCCCTCCACTTTTTAGCTTGAGACAACTTATTTTAGGAAAGGCCAAAAAAGAGGTACCTTAACCTATACCAAAACTTCTTGCACTCTGAAATGTACCAGTTTTAACACAGATTAGCATGAAATTGGTATTGGAATTGTGCTAAAGTGGATATTGTGAATGGAGAGGCAGGGGGCCTCCCCTTCTTGTAGTGGAGGCACGTGTTTGCCCAGATGTGCCGCCAGAAGTGACGCAGAGCTGGTCATTGAGAACTGGAAGGCTGCTCAGCATGCCAATCGCGTCAGGCTACTTTATGCTGATGAAGACGAGGTAAGACATCTCACACACACAAACACACAAACAAACAAACAAGATCAATTCATAAGGTTTGCTAGAATGATCACTTGAGGTGTTACAACTTACAAGCGTTAAACTCCCTAGAGGATGAATGGTTTTCTTATAAAGGATGCACTAGGTAAAATGAAAGCATATTCTTATTATGGGAAATAATATGTCAAGTTGTAGAAATTACAAAGAATGCTACTTCCATAACAAGGTTATATTTTCATGTGGTTGCACATGGTTTTATCATGTTTCAATCACTATCAATCAAGGTTTGAGAGAAAAACGCAATATAATGGTTAAGCTGTCACACTTTAGAGATCAAATATCTTGCCCCTCAATTTCCGACAAGAGAGTGTCATGTGTTTGAAAACGGGCTCCATTGAGGTTACATTTTCATTAGTAATTATGTACAAGTAAGCGGTGGTGCCGTAGATCACTATTGGAAGGAAATAATTAGCAAGAAACAACACATTTACATTTCATGTTAAGTTACTTCACATCGCATATTGAAACTAGTGCCAATGTAATGAATTTCTGCAAGTTTTATTAATACTGGTAACATCAAATTTGTTAAATTGGCAGAATTCATGTACCAAAAGTTAGTGACATGTATCTTCAAAAAGGTCAACTTTTGTCCCCAAACTAAGACAAATACAGAGTTTGGATTCAGGCTGTGCATTTGAACCATGGTTGTCGCATTGGACTGCCCATTTGTTGGCTTGCTTGTATGCCCAACGTGCCCAATTGAGCTCATGGTTTGTTTGATGTAGTCAATTCACACTTGATTTCAAAAAATGACAAAAAAATTTACTTTGTGTATGTTGCCATGTTGGTGACATTCATTGTTGCCAACATAAAGTTAAAATGTGGATTTAAAACCATATCACATAGTAAAAATAAAGAATAATAATTTGATTCTTCCTTTCTTAGGTCAAAAGTTCTTAAAATGTCCTAAAAAGAAAAAGAGGATAAACATGTTTGTTTGCGCTGTCTATTTCATGTGTTGTGCTGTGTTATGTTGTCCAACATCCAAATCTTGCTCAGAGTAACAACCATGACTAGAACCACAACCAAAGTTTGCCAAAACTTGTGACATGTAACTCTATGAAACTTTAACTTTTATTCACAAACTAGGTTTGGTATAGATTTTGGAATTGGTTGTGTGCTAAAATTGCGCCAAAACAATAAGGTAGGAGGCTGATATTTTGCTTAGGTTCTAAAACAGTCCACTTTCTCAAATGTACTTAGTTTGTACATGATGTTTTTCATAGGTTTTGACAATGTATAAGCAGAGTACAATTGAGGCAGTGGACGGTTTTAGAGCCCTAAATGCTATATTTGTTAATTTGGGAACTATGTTTGAATTTGGGACTTCTAAAGGTTTAAGGTGATCACCTTAAACCTAGCTCTAAGTTTAAGCAACGTTTTTTGGTACACGTGCCCTTATCTGAGAGGAGGAATTTGCAAGGGAAAAAAATCTTAGTGGCTCATACTGAATCTGATACCTTTGAATTTGGTTTAACCCTTTAACGACCGTGGTTGATTCCAAGGGTGGGCAATCCTTTGTGTTTCTATTTGGGGGACATTTTAGGGTTATTGAATACAGGTGTCTATCACAGATCTAACCGTACAGATGGAAGTATCTTGGAGCATTTAGTGTTATGCATCATGAATTATGCTCACTCTTTAGTTGTTATGGCCATCTTTTTGCATTTATTGGTGTATTTTCAGCTAATACTCTTTTAGTTTTTTCAACCCTCTAGCCACATGCCACTTCAAATTGACATGGTTATTGTCCTAAACTCTTCACTTTCCAATTCCCCAGACCTGTCCCCTTTGCCATGTCATCAAATACCTTGATATGCTCTCTCTACAAATTGAAAAGAGTCAAAATCGACTGGAAACTAGTTGACCAGTCCTTAATGGGTTAAGGTAACTTTTTGGGTTCAAGGTGAAGTTTAATTTGGGAACCACGTTTTCCCAATTTAATGAATATGGCATTCCTATGCTACTTCAACTTCAAATTTTCACAACTAATACGACAAAGCTCCAAAGAATATGAAACAATTTAGATTAGATGCCAATTCTTCTTGACTTTCAAGAAAAATTTACTAAAAAATATTTCAAGAATTCCCACCTTCCCAAAATTCAGTTTCAGCACTTAGATGGTCGGTTTATGAGCCTCCTACCTTAGCATAACATAAATTTGGGAAGATTTCATGGATACCCTTGAAGTTTGCAATAATTTCAAAGACACCCATGCTCTTTCAGAAATTTCATTGATACCTTTGGAAGAAAAAATTCAAGCGTTTTTTTTTGTTGTGCATGCCACTTCCTTTCTTCCTTTGTGCACATGCATAACAAGAAAGAAATAGTGTGCGCACAAAGGGAGAAAAAAAGTGGCATACATAACAAAAACAACGCCTGAGAATTTTGGTCAAAGTGTATTTGTGAAATTTCCAAAAAAGCAGGGGTATCTATGAAATTATTGCTTCCCTATAGATTTTACCCAAGTTAACCCCTACACGTCCCAGCATGCCGCTCCAACCAGTACAATACGGGGTATTTTTCTTGTATTTGGAATGGATCCACACCTTTACTTCATTTGAGACCAACAAAGAAGTTGAAGAACTGATCAATGCGGTTCTAGTGAGCTACTTGAGATCCAAAATTTAAATTTCTTATTGGTAGCAAATGACAATTATACGTCAATGTATATACTATGCCCTATGGACATTTAACCCTTTAACGACCGGTCGACCAGTTCTTGGTCAATTTTGACTCTTTTCAGGTTGTAGAGAGCGCATGTCAAGGAATTTGATGATGTGGCAAAGGGAACAGGTTTGGAGAATTGGAAAGTGAAGAATTTAGGACAATAACTAGGCCATTTTGAGGTAGCATGTGGTCAGAGGGTTGAAAAAACTAAAAGAGTACCGGCTGAAAATACATCAATGAATGCACAAAGATGGCCATTAAAACTAAAAAGTGAGCATAATTCATGATGCATAACACTAAAACCTGCAAGATACTTCTTTTTGTATAGTCACATCTTTGATAGACACCTGTATTCAATAACCCTAAAATTTCCCCCAAATGGCCATACAAAGGATTGCCCACCCCAGAATCGACCACTGTCGTTAAAGGGTTAAGGGTTAACGTTGAGTGTTGGTAACGAGTCTGTGGTGGGGCATGTGCAGTCAATGGAACCGGAGTGCTGCAGTTGCAGTAGCTCGGATACAAGCTTCGAAAGCGACGACAACCACAGCCCTGCACGTCGGAGAGACGCACAGAGACAAATCCAGCCGGCAAGGAAACATAAGGGAAAAGTGAAGCGCAATGCGCCAGGGAGACGAGCGAGATCTGCGAGTACGCCAGTGGACTCTGAGAGCACCAGCAGCGACAGCTCCGGCATCCCCCCTTCTCGCAGGGTTTCCTGGCGGACTCCCCGAAGAAAAAACCACACTATTGCTACCATGAATTGCTTAAGGAATCCCACATGGATAGAACCACCACATATGTAGTAGTCCAGTCCAAGCTAAAGGCCTCTTCCACTTGCTTGAAGTGAAAATTTAATTATGACCTTTGTTAAGAATATCAAAGTAGGTGCACAAAGGGTATTTATAGTTTGTAGATGTTGTCATCGCAATTTGTCTAGCAAGGTTGAGTAGTACTTTTTGTATTTGTTGTTCACACGACTGGTAGAGTTAAAGATACCAATAATAGTGGATCCACCATCTTCACCAATTTTATGTAATATCATGGTTAGTATTGTCAAATCTTTGCTGTTTTTTATTTTGGACTTTAAAGTTTTTAGCAAAGAATTATTTATTTGATCATAGTTGATTATAATTTCTACATACTAAACCAATGCTATTTACTACCAATCTATCACCAACCCTGCCAACTTGGTTGGGTTCTTAATTACTAACTCAAGTGGAAATGCCAATAAAAATTAACCATCTAATGGCCACCTAACATTGCCTGTAAGAGCAAGTGGAAACAAGCCTTTAGTGTTACTTGCTTAAAATGGAGAACCCTAAATCTCACGCTATACTTAATAACTTTGATATCTTGTTTTTGAGGTTAGAGACAAAAAGTTTTGTGCCAAAAAATGGAAGAGTTTAGATATTTGTCATTAGGGAGATTAGGTCTGGGATTTTTGAATTCACATTTGGATTCAAAGCCATTTAGGTTTAGCGTAAGAACCTCAAAAGGGAATAAAAATGACTAACTCCAAAATAGGGTTAGATTATTACCTTTATCCTTGTAACCTTGTTTGTAAAATTACGGAACTTTGTTGTTGTGGCTTTAAAAACATGATGTGAGAGTTAATAAGGAATAAGCCTAGTGTGAGATTTAGTGATGTTCATTTAAAACTTATGTGTTGATGTTTCATATGATGTATTGTGAACAAGTCTCTAAGCTACAAGCAACTTTGTTCATGTAGCATTG
Source organism: Ulota crispa (assembly GCA_963920765.1). Classification (NCBI taxonomy): domain Eukaryota; kingdom Viridiplantae; phylum Streptophyta; class Bryopsida; order Orthotrichales; family Orthotrichaceae; genus Ulota; species Ulota crispa. The sequence goes on along the minus strand of OY987247.1, from coordinate 3,489,735 downwards.
GTTTGCTTTTTGAATAAGATCCCTATTCAAACTTCCTCACAATAACTTCTTTTGATGCATATATATATCCTCCCTTGCAATTCAAGTCAACAAACACACAAATGAAATGTGGGATGATCATGTGTATGACAAGAATTGTTTCAAGAACTATCTTGCAATTCATTTTTTATGGTTTAATAGGTTGAATTTCAATCATCTTATTCTTTGATTTAGAGCACGCAATTCCTTGTATTTGCATTAGCTTAACAAAAATGCACTTTTTGTTGAAATGGTTTTGCACTAACACCTTAAACTAATTTTTTTTTAAATAATTTGTTTCCAAAAAATTCATTCTATATCCAAATGTACACATTAATAGAATGATTCTATGCTCTACCTCCAACCTTGCTTTGAGAGAAACAAGCCCCTACCTTTGCTCACATCTAGCATTAGTGAAGCGCAAGATCCGCACGTCCCTACTAAAGATTTGAACAGTTTTCTTAGAAAAATAAGGCCCAACGAATGTTGAATCCCAAATGTTTGGAAGTTTTCTTTTTACGTCTGAACAAGATCTATTGTTTTACCAAAATTTTGGCATATGGTTTTATAGAAGTTTCAACCAACCTTACTCGGTACGGTACAAGAATTATCAACATCCACCTTTGATGTAAACTTGTATGAAGACACACATTCTTTACTTCAATTTCAATGTTTTGACTATCAAAAGGCACTATCTAATTCTGGTGAAATAAAACTTCGCACCATTTCCCACCCCAATGGCATCTTTGCTTTCATAAAATTCCATTAAATTGGCGCAGTTCAGAGCTCCAGAATTGTGATCAACACTCAACTGCTCAAATCTCTACAAAAAAAACCATGACAACCACATACTTACATTTTCCTTGCATTGCTCTCAAATTACCGAGGTAAGAGCAAACATACATACAATATCAAGGGTGTACACAGTACAACCATTTCTTGCATTCAACAGATCTTACGACAACGATAACAAATAAACAAACCCTTATAGAAATTACCAAAATTCACAAGAGAATTAAGCTTATACTAGGTGGTTTGAAATTCGAAGCTCCTCAATATGAGTTACACGTTTAGTCTGTAAGATCCTCATACAACAGGAACTTAAGAAATCCTAGATAAAAAGAGGCAAAAATTTGCAAAAAAAGAAGGTTTTAAAAGGCTAAAAAAGGCAAAAAAGAAAAGTAGCAGAAGCTATGCATATCTAAGGAGTCGACTAATTGTCATGACACTCACTCACATTGAACTCAAGAGCTCTCCAGGAGGGGTCAAAAGAACGTTACCGACAAAAGCTGCACCGTGAAAACCACTGCAAAAGATGCGCAAAAGCCTCAAACCTGCTCCAAAGGCAAAGTGTTGCGCTGGTGAGTGGACATAAAGCTGGCGATGGGTATAAGGTACACCAAATAGTGCATTTAGGTTGCCCCACACTAATTTCTCGACATTTCACACTATTTGAATACTTACTGCTACTACAATGATTTTCAGCAATAATTATCGCAATAAGCAACTTTTCTGGGCCTGGACAACAACAACATAGGTGTAGGATGACAAATTATTGGTGTCCGTGTGGTAAATCATGTGAAATCCTAATATCTAATAAGTTACATGTGCCTTCAAGAGACTAAGCCATGAGTCATGAGGTAACTTTCCATGGTAAGGCAACCTAAATGCACTATTTGGTGTGTAGTGTGCTCTAAAAGCAACCTTTTCATATAAAACGTCCCATAGGTAACTCAAGAATGGTTATGAAGTGGTCCTTGCATGAACCCCTTGAAGTCATAAAAGAAAAAGTGTATCGACTGTATTCTATTGCAAGAGCCAATCATATTCCTCAATTTCACCTCAACTCTTCACAAGTTGCACACAAAGACAATTTATGTGAGACCTAGAGTCACAAATAGGTGTCTACTACAGAAAAGTTTGAAAATTCATCAATAATTCAATAATATTTCAAAAATTATGAAAAAAACTGTGTGACATTTAAGGTAGCAACACCCATAAAACACCAAATTTGTTATAATGAGAGAATGGGGACCTCTCAAAATAAACATTAAAATGAGAGTTTTCAGCTCAAATTGAGCTAAATTGACATAAAACCTTTCAATTTCAGGTCAAATCTGAAAGGTTTTATGTCAATTCAACTCAATTGACCTGAAACCTTTCGTCGAATTGCCCTAAAACTTTTTAATTTTAGGTTGTATTTCCTTTAAATTACTCTCATTTCACTAGAAGACTCTCATTATAACAAATATGGTGTTATAACCATCACTGTACCCATAATCATCACCTCTAAAATCTTGGAAAATCTGTGGAAGTGAATAGATGTAATTACAAGGAAGTACAACATGTGAACATGGAACCTTAGTATCACTTGGTATTAGGTGCAATTGTAGTCGGCTCTTTAAAAATTCACAACTTATTCTTGCAGTATCCAAATGATACATTCAAAAGTGTAAACTTATCAATTTTCTCTTGCTAGTAATAGGATCCTATAATTTGCTAGATGTTTATTACTAATCATCATGTTCAAAACCCTTAATTTGACAATTATGGGTGCTACTACATTAGTCTATTTCTCTTATCATTTTTCTCTCGCTAATAAGATCCTATAATTTGCTAGATGTTCATTAGTAACCGTCATGTTCAAAACCCTTAATTTGACGGTTATGGGGTGCTGCTACCAAAGCATCCATTTCTCTTTGTCTGAAAATTAGACAAAGATCTTCTTGTCTCACAAAGGCAATGTTAAAAGGCAGACCAGCCCCTTTTAGAGCATACTACCTTAGAAATGAATAATAAAAGCTTGATGCAAGAGCCAATCATACTCCTCAGTTTCACCTCAACTCTTCACAAGTTGCACAAGAAAATTTTATGTGAGACCTAGAGTCATGAAAATTCATCAACAATTCAATATTGTTTCAAAAATTATGAAAATATTGTGTTACATTTAGCATCCGACAAAGATCTTCTTGTCTCACAAAGGCAATGAAAAGGCAGACCAGCCCTTAAAGTAACCGTTTTAGAGCATACTACCTTAGAAATGAAAATGATCAGAGCTTGATGGTTTGTTTGCAGTCTTTCTGGCTCAAGGTGGCGTTGCTGAGGAAGACATCCACCGTGCAGTTGGCGATGGCGGTGACGTGCTTTTTGATGATGCGGGCCAAGTTGACTCGCCCCGACACGACGGCGTTGATTTTGAAGGTGGCGATGCCGGACGTGATGTCCTGCAGCGCGTTCACGAGCAGCCGCACCGCCTCCACGGTCACCACCGCCGGCAGATCCACGGTCTTGCGTGACCGGATGGTGCCCGCCCCGAGCTCAATCACGCCCACCTGGTCGCCGTGGTACTGCATCGTCATTCTGCTGTTGCTGTACCTGCAGCTCTCACGACACCACTTCGATATCAGACAACAAAAAAATTCAGAAGCGTTCAAAATCTAAGAAGCTTTCATAGACAGGTTATTTTGTGAATTGAAAATTTGATGGATACTACGTGAATATATAGCACTATTTTGATGGATATCCTTGATTTTTTTGGAATTGTAGGGATATCCTTCAAAATAGAAAGGTTGCGGCAAGCTCAAGGAATGACTTGCTTGTGGTTTTTATAACCACATCCTTGGACATATAACCACAAGCCTTGGACATAGTCTTGTTAGATTCTTTTTCATTTGGCATCAAATGGTATTGGGCACATGCACATGGCAACATCAAACCTTGAGCAAGCAAAAAAAAATGTTGATTAATGATCGTAAACAAACTCTTCATCTAATTGGACCTGGAACACAAAAAAACAGAGTTGAACATTGACACTATCCAAACATTTCTCTTACAAATGTTGACCTTATCAAAGCATCACTGTAGTGAAGCTTGGGAAGCTGTAAGAGCTGCACAATGTTGCCAAGCTTGCACACAAGAGCATTGGCAAATGGCAATTGTCCCCTCTCTAAGGTAGGAGGTTCTAGAAGTGTGCAGGCTCTAAAATGGTGCACCTCCTCAAATGTGCTCTATTTGTACACATTATTTTTTGTAGCCCTTCAAAAATGTACAAACTTAGTACATTTGAGGAGGTGCACCATTTTAGAGCCCTATAACCTTTCAACTTCAAAATTTCATAACTAATTCCCAAAAACTCCAAAAATTATGAAACAACTTGGGTTAGATGCCAATTCCTCTTATCTTTCAAGAAAAAATTACTGAAAACATTTCAAGAAGCTTCACCTCCCCCAGAATTCTGTTTCAGCACCTTGATGCTCCATTCACGAGCCTCCTACCTTAGAGCCTAACAAGGGTATCCCCACCCACAGTACCCAAAAAATCAAACATATCCATCAAAATATTGCACAATACAAGCGTATCTATATATGAAATTTTCTCTTTGAAAAATAAGGAATGGGAGCAGCAACCAAGGAGGGAAAAGTACCTGAAATCGTAGTAGTTGGGGTTATCCACCCTGATGTCCGTCGACAACGAGACATCCAAGATGGTCGAGATGGACGCCAGGTCGAAGTTGAGAGAGATATTCTGCAGCTTCACGTGTTCCAAGGTGACCTTGGGATCACGGAACTTGAAAATGGTCTGACTCAACGCTATGGCCACGATGGCAAGTGAGATCAAAATCACCAAACACACACAGCAACAGATCCTGCACTTGCGACGCTTGAATAAATGATGAGGCTTGCGCTTCAATCCCCCTTGCTCTTCCACTGCCGTTGGACTCATCGTCATCTTCTCAAACTCTTGCTTCTCCCCCATCGCCACAAACCCCAACAATCCCCAACAAAACCCAACAAATCCCAACAAAACCCAATAAACCCCCTAGAGCGCCTTGAACACAAACAAACCCCTCACAACCCAAAACCCAAAACAGCTCCAAAATCCAAAATGGTGCTCTAAAATCTGCCCTTCCAAAGCTGCAGGGAGTGTACAATAGTAACAACAATTTACCAAGTGGATTGTAGTGGACCTAAAACAGCTTTGTGTCTAAATTTTTTGCTGATTAAAGTTGGGTAACCTGCAGTGAGGGTGCACCAACCTTGATCTAAGAAGGGCATGCAGGGGTGGAAGAGTGTATTATTGTTGCGCGCATTGATTTGCAGAGCTATGAGAGTGTGGAATGCGGTGGAGTTCGATGTGGTGGGTGTTATGAATGAAGCAAATTTTGACTGAGCAAATTTTGTTTGAGCAAATTCTGGTGAGCAAGTTTATATGGGATTTTGTTGAGAAAGTGCAGAGGAGGGGAAGTACGTCAGGTCCGGAGGTTGGTGGCATTTAATGGGGGGCGATGGACAGAGGCAAAGATGTCGTCGAGGTTGCTGGAGTGAGTGCGGAATTTTTAAATTTTCTTTTGCACTGCTGGCTGGTTGGCCGGGCGGGCCTTGGAGGTCGCTCCCGTGGGAACTCAGGGCCTTTTTTTTGGCTTTTTGTATAGGATTAACCCCTGAGCGTCCCACAGCCCCAAATATCGCCTCTAACAATTTAAAAAGTTTCATGTGTGACTATTATAATCTTTTCATTAATAAAGACAAATCATGTGTCCTTTTTTTTGTACTTTTAGGCCTATGTCCCCTACCAATCAATATGATTGGATTTTACTGATCTTGTTTTTCATGACAGATTAGTTGAATTGAGTGTGACTAGGTTCGCATTTTGGTGAATATGGCATGGGCGCTCAAGGGTTAAGCCCTGATCCTAGTGCAATATGCGCAATTAAGCGCACAAGGGCGGAGCTTGAGGGTGATTAATTGTGCGTGTCACACGAGGGCCAGGGCTTATCCCGGCGTTAAGCCTAGCTTGGCGCGAGTTTGAACCCCACTTGTGATTCCCACATGCCTACAAGTCAAGCTCAAGCACCCGTTTAACAATGCAATTTGCAATTAAAAAACTTAACGGGTGTATGCATCGTTAAAAAAATTTGCGGGCTGTTTAAACAACTTATTTTCTAAGGGACAAAGCCTAGGCAAGGCTTAAAGGTGCTAGATTGCACCCAAAAAAATATCTAGCTAATAAATGTAAAAAAAAATGCCAAAAAACTTGAATGAAATTGTCACAAGACTTCAAATTTTAAAAAAACCCTGCATGAAATTGCCAAATTGTGGATGAAAACTAAATTATAAACATGTAATATGTACTAATGTGATATTTTCTATCCAATATGTGGATGAATGTTGAAATTTGGAACACCACTATAACATTTTAAACTGCCACTTTCGACTTCTTAAAAAATGAAAAAAAAAGCCCTGGTGGGAAGAGAACTGAGGGTTTGTGGAGGTAATTTTTGGCGCGGTGGGGCCACGTGGCGGTGGTGCATTGAAGGGCGTTTGGTTGTAGTTGGTTGAGGTATGGTAGATTAGGTTGGACCAGGATCCGCGAAGAACCGGCATTTGGTGTCTTATTAGCCTGTTGAAATTGTAAAATAACCTGTTGATACTCGAAAGAAGGGAAAATTTTATGGATACCCCGGAAGTTTGCCATATTTTGTGTAGTCTGTCATGTTTTGTATAGATACCCTTGATTTTTCAGAAATTGTACAAATATTGTTGGACCATACTTTTCAGGCGTCTGTTCTATTGTGCATGCCAGATTTTTAGGGAGGGGCTAGGCGGACATCTCCAGTTGCTATTTGGACACCCCTATAATTTGCAATTATTACTACATTGAAATATGAAATAAAATCAAAGGCAATATTGTAACGTACATTTGCGTCTAAAAGTGTTGCAAATATATAACAAATATGTCTCATTTATGACCTGGTCAAGAGTTAAACTAGTAAATGAAGAGAGTGACTTGTTTAGTTCTTGCTTGTTGTATGTTTGCAACAACTAGAGACATAGATGTACGCTAAAGTACTACTTTGATTTTATTTCAACTTTCAGCATAATATTAATGTCAAATTTAATAAGTTGGGCTATGGGGTGTCCACATAGCAACTAGGGGGTGTCTGCCTAGTGGCTCCCATTTTTAATCCTTTGTGCGTATGCTGATTCTTTTTCATTACATTGCACTTCTTGCTTTAATATTTGTCATGAAAAGAAGTAACGTGCATAACAAAACAAGCGCTTGAAAATTAGGGCCCGGGGGTATTTGTGCAATTTTTGAAAAACCAAAGGTAATCTATACAAATATGACAAACTTCAAGGATATCCATAAAATTTCCCCTTGAAACTAATGGATAAAATATTGGCCAAGTTTCTTAATAAAAGAAACCAAATATCATCTATTACGATTTAAATATAAGAACTATACAGAAAATAATTAGTGCATGCTGATGAAAAAGCACTTGGAAATTGGAAATGCCAAATTTTAGTTAGTGAAGCTAAAACTTCTCTCCAAACTTTGATTGTTCCCTTAGTAATATTGTCATCTCTTCAACATTTTAGGATTGTGTTTATTGGCTCTAAATTAAAGGGTAGGAGACTTTGCATCAAGGGAAGCTACCCTCAAGAAGTTTGAGTAGGGACCATATTTTAAAAGCAAGTGAGTGCACAAGGGACAAAATTTCTTACAACAACGCATATCTACTTGTTGACTATAGGCCAAGGGAGAAGTTTGAGTGGAACCTTTTTAACCCCTAAATGCCCAAGGGTGTTTTTTTTGTTTTTGGAAGGTAGTTTTGAAGTTTTTGAAATGTCCTTGTGAGATCATTATTAAACATCACAACAAAATTGTAACTGTTGAATCTTAAACTTCAAGGCTTTTAGATGGCTCTACCCAAAAAGAATCCAAAATGATCGTGCAAATTTTTAGATATTTGTGATTGAATGTGGATGAATATGGATTTTTTTGTTTTTTTTGGAGCTACCCAAAACTTTTGATGCAATTTGGCAACATTTGGATACAAGATTGGGTAACAAACACTTAGGATGTTTTAGTGGTTATTGTTGTTACTTCAAAACTAATAGGCCCCCTCCCAAATCCATGACCACAGCTTTACAAATGAGCATGCAATGCAACTGTCTAATACAAAGAATTTTTTTAGTTTCAATTATTGACCAAAAATCATTATGAATGATAGAAAATTCAATGGTGAAAGGATTCTAATTTTTATAACAAAGACATTACAAGTGAAATTAGTCCAAAAGCATTTTTAGATCTTATTGGATGATGATTTTTCAATGTGAGGTCTTCCATTGCCCAAAAGAGGATCTGCTTGGCTTGAATAATGGGTTTGTGGAGACCCATTATGTTCCCAATTTCCCAACAAAGTTCCTGATATTGCACCATGTATTTTCAGTTTCTTGGCAGATGGGAATTGAACCGGAAGGTGCATGGATTGAACTAATTTTGACATATTGGAATCCCGGGTCCTTGATTTCTTGTCTCTTTCTATTTTTGAACTGCTGCCCCTTCTGATGATGTGGTAGCTTTTAAGAGGTTACCGTATGGCACTATTCATTTTGCAGAAAAGCATGCTTGTACTTAAGCCTCTGAATTTTTTTGTTGGATTGTAATTTGCAAAAAAATTCAATTGAATGATGAAGAGAACTTTAAGTTGCAAGTTTTTGAAAAAAAAAATACAAAATATCAAAATTTGCACTTTCAAGAAGGTCTCAAAGTTGCCCAATTTTTTTTTTGACATCAAAATCTGGTGCCTTGGGCATTTAGGGTTAATGCTAGAAAGAGCCTCTCACAATTAATAAATTTTTAGTGTGTATAGGTTTGATGGGCCTTTAATAAATACAAATATTGAAGAACGAGATTCTTCGTCTATAATGTCATGTTTAATTTTTGGAGTTCAACCACACTCAACCATGCAAACAATAAATTTGGTCTTAGATATGCAAGAAATAGTATGGTCATTAGCACTAAGTAATCTCAATATCCGCATGACAATGTTATGTAAATCATAATATAATTTATGTTTGGTTACAAAATTGGAACTTATTTTTTGTCAGTTCAGAAATAACATTACTTTATAATGAATTTATAATGAATTTACATGCCAAATAATTTTTTTCAAATACCATATTAGAGAAGGTTCGCTATTCAAATTAAAGGAAATAAACTTTTTTTTGTCAGTTCCAGATTATTTAAAATACTTGGAGTTTAAAAACGTAAGGCATGAAATGTGTCATGCATGAGTGATGTACAATTTGAACATCAATATGAACCAAATCTTTTTTAAATGGTACAAAACAGGAAGCACTTTTTTCTAATGAAATTTATGTTCTCTGCTTTATGGCAAGCTCAACATTTTTACTACGATATTGAGACTCCGAGCATCTACTTTCTGTCTAACCAGCCACTTCGACTTTCTGGTTGCAACAAAAACATAGACTTTCGATCAAGTTTCAACAAACCTAGGGGACACGTGGCGCCTTTCCTTTGATTGCTTCTTTTCCTTTATGGCAAACCTGCCCAATGCTTCCATGTATTTGGTATGTCCCATGCACTGGATTGTGGCATGCATTGTCATGATAAGGAAACTTGACACACTTGGTTCTGATAGGAAGTTGACGTGCTTCGATAAGAAAAGTGTGGGCCTGTGGGGTGTGGGAAACTGGGAATCATTATGATGTTAGAAATTGAAGCACTAAAGTGGAGGTGTACTTAGGGGTGTTTCACACTACATCCCATGAAAATTTGATTGATTTCGAGTCAAAAGTTGGGACTTGATATTTCACACTATGTCTCAAATCTCATGTCTCAGTTAATGGCATTTTGTTTATAAGGCAGCTTTTTTGCAAATTTTGGCATTCTAAAAGGTGAGACTTCATATAAGGTTTGGGTCAACCACTTTGCTAAACCCAATTTTCAACCCACGTCTCACCTATTATTGTTGCATTAATTGTTTATGACTTTTTTTAGTTCTCTCTTTTGCCCTCAATAGCCCAATAAAGTTAGGATATTGTGTCAAGGTGGGACTTGCACACATGGGATGTGGGACATATTGCGGTAAGTGCCCCTAAAACTATAACCTATTGCTATTAATGAGTATTTTAAACACAAATAAGTTAATAAAAAAATTGGGTACTTTCCTATCCATTTTTTTTTCAAGTTTGTCATGAAAGTTGCGTCTCTATAATGGTTTCTTATTTTTGTACAAAATTTGACCAAAGTTAAATATTTGAAATGCAACCCCTTTAAAATTTGGATAGCCCCTTGGAACAATGGTTCATGAGCACCTACACCAAAATGCACACTTTGCCACCATTGGTCAATGAGCCCACCTATTTCCACTTTGTTATGAATGCAAGAAAGTTGATGTGAATTGCTTTGTAATGTTTGACAATGGCTAAAAGTTCCACGCCAAACTTGAAAAAAACATATCCAATACTATGACCCTCTAATAATTTACCATGGTTGACTCCTATAAGATGTTGCCTAAAAAAGTGTTGATTGTATTCATACAAGGACCATTTAGTACTTGGAAAAATAACTTTATTACAAATGTCAAAAATTCCTCCAAAAATCTTTGCAAAAATCCCAAGTGACCAAGATTATTTTTGTGACTTGGCTTAAAATTTACAACTCCAAGGGAATTCATATGCTATCCAAGTACCCATCTGTATGCAAACACAAGAGAGTGTATACAATATTCCTTTACGGGTTAACCATGATTTATTATAAGTGGTATATTTGGTTTAATCAAAAGCTTCTTGCTAAGAAGTAAAAACCAATTGTTGCACCTTGGCGATAATAAAGGAAAATCCAAAACTCCCCTTTTTTTCAGGATTTTTTCACACTAGAAGTTGCAACCGGCCATCAAAATTATGAGTCCATTGTACCATGATTTTCGGCACACGTGACTTCCAGAACGGCCCCAAGTATTCATTCAAATAAAACTGTAGTTGGGGCTTTTTTTCGCGTGTCTAAAGGTCTTAGGGTCAAAAGATTGAGAATATCATTATAAGCTTTTATTACTTCAACAGAGAAAGATATCAAGAAAAGTTGTTGAAATTTTTGATTCTACCCTAAGCTAATGATTCCCCAAAAAAGAATTTGCTTATAAAAATTATCAAACTTGTTCAAATCTTGCTCTTTTGAGTAGAGAAGTAGACAGTTCTCAAAATTATGACCCTATTTCCTAGTATAAAAGCCTTGAGGTTTAGTTCAAGAACCTTAACCCTTCAATCCTTAAAGGACGAGGCTACTATAATACATATATGTAGCTATATACACTAGAAGAAAAAACTGTCCTAAATGACTAGTTCACGACGACTCAAATGTCCTAAACGACTATACAATGACTCAATTACAGTCGTTTAGGACATTTGCAGTCATTATGAACCAGTCGTTTAGGACAAGATTTCTTCTAGTGATAATTGGCATTTGCTACCAACAAAAAGTTTTAATTTGGGATCTTGACTAACTCACTAGAACAGCATTGGTCTATATTCTAACTTCTTTGTTGATCTCAAATGTAATAAAGGTGAGGATGCACTCCATAATCAAGAAAAATACACCATATTGTTTTGGTCGCAAAGGGCTGCCTCGTCCTTTGGGGGTTAAGGTCCATGGTTGATTTGGGGAGCAAGCAAGAGGTTTTCCTGTTCTAAACTCAATACAGATGAGAAATACCTAACTAAGATTTGTGATGAAGATCTGACCGTACCATTGGAATGGGATTTGGTGCTTAGACCTTCACAATAAATTTGGTGGCAATTGAGGGTTCCTTTGTTGCAAATTATAATAGATCTCTTAGTCCATATATAGTGAAGTGAGCATGCATACAACAAGCTACCTTTGCCATTGTATTTCTTGTTGAGGAATTCTTTATCATTCTTGTAGGGCCAAGTTTCTCATTTTTTACCATCAAGAACCATATGGAACTCCAACCTAGTGTTCCCCAAACTTAAGTCTGTTAGTATAAATGCCATTCTCTTTTGCATTTAGGACTATATTTCTCTAATGATTTGTGTATTTTTAGCATGCATGTAGGCAATTTTTTCAACCCCTACACCACATGCCGGCAGATTTCTTCATGAAATTTGTCCCATTACATTCATGTCCAAATTCCCCACACCCATCCCCTTCCATCCATAACCAAATTCATTGTCAAACTTTGACTATCAATGATAATGTGCCTAAATGAACTAGAAAGTGGTTGACCAGATCTTAAAGGGTTAATGTTGAGTTCAAAAATTGGACCAGTGAGAGATAACGATTAGGATGTGTTGAAGCATCCAAATGGTCTCAGATTCTTCTACTAAATAGCGGGCATGAGTTGACCCAAACCTCGAATCTTAAATCAACTTTTGCTTCTTTGATTCAATAATATTAGAAATCAAGTAGATGCCAATGGCTAAATAACCAATTAAAGTATGGAAAATAAAGGATCTTAATACAATAAATTTTTGGAAGAGTGGAGATCAATGAATAAAAGAAATCAATAGCAAATAGTTTAGGTTTTTTAAAGTCCAAATAAGGCGGATTTTAGGTGGCTCACCTTGGAAAAAATAGGGTAGATATTTGCAACTTCTAGATAAAACCTAAGGTTTGGAGCAAGTATGGAAACCTGAGCTAAGCAAATAGTACGGAATGAACCAGTGGTGTTGGACCTTGCACAAAAGCAAATTCGGACTTTAAATTCTCTTGTTTTATCTTTATCTAACCTTGTACATATTATACTATACCTTAGGTTGCCATATGCATAACCACCTTACCTACAATTTGAAATGATTATGTAAATTAGTATAGAATGTCATGAAAATAACGTGCAACACTCACAGAGCCACTCGCACAGATTTCAAATTGTCAAATTGCTCAGGATAGTCAAGATAAAACTAAAGGATTCCAATAAACGTCTGTATTTTGTTTAATTACAAGGTAACGATCTTCTTCAATTAAAACTTACGTCAATGGTACCTTTCATAATATCTACATGTCAATACAACTAAACTCTACGAAAGCGATGTTGATGATTCTATAAAATGACATTGTCAGTGACAAGTCCAAAGACACTAGCAAATGTAACAATTCCATGCCACTGATTTACGACATGATCGCCGAGATAGGAACTGCTGTCAACACCCTCACCTCATCACCAACTTCAATAGCAGGGGCAATCCCATTCACTGGCAACCCTTTATGTTCACATGTGACATTCTGGCCGAAGAACACCTGCCACATTACAGAACGTATTGATTAGATCAAATACCAGCTTGTGGAAATAATGAAAAGATCAAAATTGAATGAGCCTGTCAAATGAAAAGGTTATCAAAGGCAGACAAAGCAATAAGACAAGGCAAATGGTACACTCAGCTGGCACTTGACACAGCTGTTCGGTTGCATAGCATGGCTTTTGCTTAGAGCACCAGCTTATCCATCGCGATTGCAAATTAAAAAATTACCATAGGAATGCATCGCAAAGGACCCTCATTAATTAGGCAGTTTGTTTAATGTAACGTTAATAGAATGGGAATTCATTACATCCTCCTATTGAAGGAACGTTAGTTTATGTAAGTATAATGCACATGGTGTTAGCTTAACATTAGTGTGATGTTAGGATCATACATTGGCAACTGTTAACGTTAAGCCAATATTAAGTCAACATTAACTTATTAATATTTGAACATTGATCTACTGTCCAATTGGATTAATGGGTGCATCTCACGGACAGACTGAAAAGAGAAAATTCTTGCAAGAAAGATGTGCATTTACGCCAAACCACAACAGAGCTGAGTTTTCTAGCAAATCAGATAAATTACCTCATTTTTCATGGACTGGATGTCTAGAAATGTGCCTTTGCGAAATGCTCTCAATGTGAGAGTAGGCTCCTTCCCTGATTCAGCTGTTTGCTGATTGATCGTTGGAATCTGTAAGGTATGCCAAAATGCTATTACACATGACCAAAAAAAAGGCTAAAATTATACATCATGTAAAGGAACTGGCACGACCGTTTAAGAAGTAAAGTTCATTTTAGCACTACACAAGGAGAAAGAACTTCGACGATTACTAAAGATACTTAAGCCTTTTCATGCTTTCGTTAGTGATCGTTGCTGCCTATGCGTTAGCTTGGTTAGTTAGGGGATAAATAAGCACACTCAGTTGCCTTTGAGTTCCATCACTGTACCGTACAACGCGCACACAGCTTAACCCCGTGGAAGTGAAATTCGCCAATTTTGAAAGAGCCCCATTTATCTTCGGCAAAAGCCTCACAGCCGTCCACAAATATGCTACAAAATACAAGCCAGAAAAGCAATTGAGGATAATGCTCATGTCAACGGAAAAAGAACAGACGCGTTCTTCGCATGATGGCAATCTCCCAGACAAAATTCACCACTTCGAGTAAAAGAGACAAATTCTCTTGAGAATCGAATTTAATCCTTAGGTACGAATATCTTATGCATCATCAAGAAAATTTGCTAGGAATCATGCTAATTCTAGCCGCATACAAACACTCCTCTTAATTTTGCTTAATGTGCTAAAACCCTGCTAAGACGCTAAAATTTCAACAAAGTGGGTCGTAAACCACTACAGAGGACAGTAGGAAGCCCATTGCCGTTCAAAGACAAATGGCCGTAGACATGTAGCCAAGTCATGCTTACACAACTTGCTAATCAAAGGCCAAAAAGTTGAATGCATAGATAATTTGCGGTTGATAATAAGGTCGGTTTAAGAGATGGAATCAGGTCCTCACAAGTTTGGCGCCTTCTGCCGTACATTGGTAAAAGCAAAGAATGCTAGCTTTGAAGCATTGGATGATTCATAACCACATAAGTCTTTTAGAAGGAAGTCAAAGACGAGAAGTGACAAAATGAACAAGATTGTTTGTATAGATCCAAAATGAACAAACTTGAGCTAATGCAAAGGTCAAGAGAGACGTACTTGGGGCGAAAGCGATCTATGGAAATTCGCGCGGGAAGTTTCTCATTGACAGAATCTAGAGAAGCCTGTGCATAAAATTGGACGCCTTTCATCAGGAACAAAGCATATCAAAAAAGACCAGACGTGACAACCAGACCTGATCTTCAGGTTTTCCCTTTGAATAGTGAATGATCCAAAACCAAGGGGTATATGATCACCTGTGATGCGAGAAGGAACGGATATCCGTCACTGAATAAAACCTCGTGACCGACAGCATAATCCTCATCTGTTGATCTCGCACGATTCTCTGCGCACACCACCAAGCATGTTTCCTAAATGCGTATTAGAGGCATACTTAGCAAGAGGGGATTCTGCATTCGAATGATACAGCGCACGTACAGAGGACTTGATTATGGGAATAGAGGGCATAAAGCAACCCTACCACTGTCAAAGCGCACGAGACTTGAAGGTTTTCCCACATACTTGGTAAACCACTCCGCTGCATCTGGTCCCTCAGACAGGGCTGTTCCTGTCCACTCCCAGCATGTCACATTCTCTACCTCTTGAAGAGGGTATGGAGGTACAAGGGGAATATACAACGGCTCCATGCCCGGTGCTCTTATGCCTTACATTACAAGACACAGAATGTCAAGAAGTTGAAAAAAAAAAGCGAAGTAATAGCGAACGTGTAACACAAGAATCAACAGAAACCTCGTTGAGCATCCTCTAACACGAGAAAGAATCCTAGACACTAGAGAATGAACTCCTCAAACGTGTTTACCAAAGTTAAGCTCAATTTAAACAAGTGCAAGTGAGCCATTGTCTTCACATACGAGAGCTGTTAATTTTGCTTGACTTGCTCGGCTTTGACATTACTTTGTTCTAAATAATTCGTAGTTGACACTGTTCACAAATAAAGCACTATGCCACTACTAAAGAATGCAATGAAACAAGAGACTTACAGAAATAAAATCACGGAATTGATTCATAAAGATTAATAGACAATGTTGCCAAAACTGCCGAAGCAATGACACGTGAAAGCATCAAAGAAGGAAAAAGACTCACAAAGAGCTGCATCAGAAGCGAGGGAACCCCAGCGGGAGTCCAAAGCCCCTTCCGGCAGTGAAACCTCAATGAGCGCCAGCTTCTTGACTGCTCTCTGTGTCAAGAAACGCCGGTTTGCATTCACTATCATCCATTGCCGATCCCACTTGAACCCTGCTCATAAAGCATCCCTTTACACGTTAAAGTAAACATGAAAATGATGGAACACAACAAAATTTACATAAGCGCGAAGACAAATTTTAATGACAATGACAGCAATCGGGCTTATAAACTTTAGAGTCCAACTGATAGGCTACAAGTTTTTGAAATTGAAAAGTACAGTACAGCGCCCTACACATGCCCTCAGCTTTAAATGTACAACGACTATACATATTCATTATCATCCCCGTGTTAGATAAGCCTAGAAAACATTTTAAACAAGACAATCTCAGAGCCTGCTACCTTAAAAGACGAGACTATAATTTGACGACCTGCATTCCGAACTAGATACACAATCACAGCAAAATCAAGGACTCACGGAACAGCTTAACAAGTGTTGCACAAGTTTTAAACCGAATGGCTAAAATTCTTCGCTAATTTCGGTGCAGGAACTTTTAAGGACAATCAACCAAAACCGCCAGAAATTCTTTAAAAACCGTATAACTATGCCAATAATACATCAAATATAAAAAGCACTGCGGCGACAGAATGACACAAGGTTCCAAAAAAATCTCCAAAACAATTATCAAACAGTTATTAGCGCCATCGGTTTTACCAAATTTTAAAAAATTAACAACCTCACCGGCAGAAACGAGGAACTCCAATATTCATTTAAAATGAAAACTACATTTCGTTGTCCTTTTTTATCTCGTAAAAACACTTACAATCTCTCCAATTCTTACTGAATTGAGCAAAATGATAACTCTGAAATGAACTTCCGACTAAAAGAATAAAATGCAATTTCTAAGAAACCAGGAACTCCGATATTCATCTTAGCTGAAAGCTTCATTACATTGTCCCTTTTGATCTCGTAATACACTTACAACCTCTCCAATTCTTACTGAAAATTGAGCATAATGATAACTCCAAAATAGCTTCCGACCAAAGAGTAAAATGCAATTACTAAGAAACGAGGAACTCCAATACACGTCTAAACTGAAAGCTACATTTCATCGTCCTTTTCGATCTCGTAACACATTTATAACATCTCCAATTCTTACTGAACTGAGCAAAATGATAACTTTGAAATGAGCTTCCGACCAAAAGAATAAGATGCAATTTCTAAGAAACGACGAACTCCAATATTCATCTTAGCTAAAAGCTACATTTCATTGTCCTTTTTGATCTCGTAGATCACTTGCAACCTCTCCAATTCTTACTGAATTGCGCAGAATGACAACTCTGAAATAGCTTCCGACCAAAGAGTAAAATGCAATTACTAAGAAACGAGGAACTCCAATACACGTCTAAACTGAAAGCTACATTTCATTGTCCTCTTTAATCTCGTAAAACATTTACAATCTCTCCAATTCTTAACTGAATTGAGCAAAATGATAACTCCGAAATAGCTTCCGACCAAAAGAGAATATGCAATTTCTAAGAAGAGAGAGAGAGTACCTGTAGGAGAGATGGAAGCGCGCGGAACAGCAATTCCGCGGCACGATTTCACGGGATAAATGTACAACGCCTTCACCGTCACCGCCATTTGATGCTGTTTTTTTGTGTTGTAACTTATGCGCTCAATCGTTCAAGCAAATTTAGAACGTTTTCGGAAGTTCAAGAACGCCGTGTGCAAGAATTTGTGAACTGGTTAAGGTAATAAGTGTAGTTGCGATAGGAGGATCGTGGAAGCAGGCGGCGAAAGTGTTTGTGGCATGGCACATTCGATTTGCATACACTCGATTTGTAGCTCTAGTCGTGGAACTGTATCTCTCCGAAAAATGTTTCGGCGGAGGAGTGGAGGACCGAAGAAACGAGGTTTACAGATTCTTTAGTTACGTAGATCGGAAATGGTAGATGTACGTTGGTAGATCCTGAGATTGAGTGTTTCGTGGATTTGAGTTGAGCTGTCTATGCTTAGGGGAGCCGGCCAAAGGTTGACGGGGTTTACCGTAGAGTGCCCTTCTACCCCTAAGTGCCTGAGGCACCAAATTCTGGTAGGTTTTTACACTAGAATTGGGTGCCTTAGGCATTTAGGGGTTAATTTGGGATTTTTAGGTTTTGGGCTCTTTTAAAGTTTTTAATTTATTTTGGCTGGTTCAAGCCCCTTGATTTCCACTTATGCTTTTCAAAAAAGTGGCCTTGCACTACAACACGCTCCATAAATAATTAGTTGATCACTTATCAAAAACAGTATGGGATAAAGCTCACTAAACTTAAGATGAATAGTGGTTTGAAGGGCCCTTGCTACACAACAGGAAGAAGTGTCTTGAGAGGGTTTTGAGAGGGGCCTCAACACTTTTCATTCACTTTGAGTGTGCTGGAGTCACCGGTGGAGATGCCCTTAACCCCTAAATGCTGAAGAGGACGTTTTTTCCCTTTGGCTTTGAAAAAGATTATGTAGTACAAAAAGAAAAAGGAACTTTTTCACTTGATTTTTTTCAAAAGTGATCATAAACACATGGTCTTTCATGGAAGGCAAAAAAGGACCTCATTAGATGCATTAATATTTTAACTCCTAAATGTAGAAAGGTGGTTTTTTTGTTTCCAAAAGGTAGTTTTGAAGTTTTTGAATTGTCCTTGTAAGATCATTATTAAACATCAAAACAAAATTGTAAATATAGAATCTTGAACTTTGAGGCTTCTAGATGGCACTACCCAAATAAAATCCAAAAATAACCATGCAAGTTTTAAGTTTTTGTGATTGAATGATGATGAGTACATAATTTTTTGCTTTTTTTGGAGTTGCCTAAAACCTCCAAATCAAGTTGGCAACTTTTGGATACAAAATTGGAAAACAACCTCTTAGAATGCTTCAGTGTATATTGTTATTTCTTCAAAACAAATGCCCCCCCTTCCAAATCCATGACCAACAGTTTCACAAATGAGCCTGCAATGCAATGCAACTATAAAAGTGCAACCGTCTAATATAAAGAAATTTCTTAGCTTCAATTATTGACCAAAAACCATTATGATTGAAAGAAAATTCAACAATGAATGAATTCTAATTTCTATAACAAAGGCATTCCAAGTGAAATTAGTCAAAAAGCACTTTTAGATTTTGTTAAATGTCAAAATTTCAATAAAGGGCCTTTATTGTTTGACAAAGCACAAGAGAAATCTTCACCTTTTTCTCAACTTGATGCTTGTCTTTTCAATGTGGCAACTTGTCATAGACTCTGTGACACCATTCACAACACTATTCATAACACTTTTCATGAAATTATCAATGACACAAGATGTATGCTTGCGGTTAACCCCTAAAGGACCAAGCCCTTTTCTTTTTGAAAATCATTAAAAACTGCCACATTTGGAGGAATGAGTAGAAAGGTAGGAAAAAAAAGTTTTTTTGAAAATTCAACCATAAGATCTTGCCCTAGACTATGGGAGGTACTAGTGGGAATATTTTCAGCTCATTCTAGAAGTAGACAAGTGAGATATTGACATCTGAAGTGAAAAAAAAGTTTTTTTCCCTTCTGCCCAAAAATTTCAAAAATCTTTAACAGCTTCTATATCAAAAAATTGCTCTATGCAAAGTTGAGATTTATTTTTTCCATGTAGAAGATCAAGTTAGGTAACTGTGGGAGAATTTTCAAATGACTTGGAGGTGTGAATCATACTTTGTAAAATTTTGCAATGCCCTAAGGCCATGAAATTTGCATATACACTAGGCAAAACTAGAGAATATATGTTAAAATTCAGAAATTGGAATTACTTTGATCCAAATGGTAAAAACCAAGGAAACTTAGTGTACTACAAATTGAAAAAAGAAAGGTAAAAAAATAAAAATACAAAGAGCTCAAAAAAGTAAAGTAACAAATTTTACAAGGGGCAAAAAGAATGGAGGTTTGGGAGTCCCATACCTACCCGCAAACTAAAATTTCTCATAACTTTCATCTCATCAATTAATATTGAATGATTCAAAGATCACCACATATATATAAATCTAAAGAACCAATTTCAGAATTTAATTTTAAGAAAAGTACAATTTTGATATTTTTTTGGGCTGCGTGCCCTCCCCTTTTTTTAGAAATTCATGTATAACTTGTTCAATAAATGCTAGAATGAAGAACAAATTAGATGCCCACATAGATCTTTGAATTCCACACCTTCAATAAAATTTTCAAAAAATCACAAAATGGTAAATTAGTTGTAGGTACATGCCCAAAATTTATTTGTTCCCTGAGGGGACAATTGGTCCTTTAGGGGTTAACCTTCCACGAAAAACAGTTCAAATAAGATACAGAGGAAGCTAAACTTGAACGGTGAAGATAACTTTGATGTTCAACTTTTTCAATAAAAAAAGAGCTAAAAACAATAAAATTTGAGCCTTCAATAGAGTTTCAAAGTTTCCTAAAGTTTTTTGGACACCAAAATCTGGTGCCTTGGACATTTAGGGGTTAACGCATGCTCCTAGCTAAAAGCGAAAAGGCCAAAAAGTTATGAGATTGTTCAAAAAGGCAAGTAGATGCAGTAACATGACACTCATAAATACTTTAATCTAGTCATTTCAAAAGTTTAATCCCTAAAGGACCGTTGCCCCTTCAAGGGACAGGTTGGACTTTGGGCATGCACTTATGGCTGAACTACTTTGTGTGATTTTTTGAAACTTTTATTGAAGGTGAGGAATTCAACGATCTATGTGGACATCTAATTTCTTCTTCATTCCGATGTTTGACGAAGAAGTTATGCATGAATTTCTGAAAATTTGGGGAGGATTGCCCATCCGGGCAGCCCAAAAACTTCTTTAAAAATTATTATTTTTTAAACTCAAATTTGAAATTGGTTCTTTAGATTTTTTTTTATTCATGTGAAGCTTTGAATTAGTCAATCTCAATCAATGACATGAAAGTTATGAGGAGTTCTTGTTTGCAGGCAATTATGGAATCTCTACTCTAAAATAAACTTTGAAGTCCTTTATATTACTCAACTTTCAATATTTTGGAAAATTAAATAAACCAAAAGAAGTAAATTGTTTATCACAACATTATCACCAATGGGATTTGCATTTATCATTTCCATAATTAAATTCTTAACAATTTAGTGTTTTGACTCATTCTTTACTTCTTTTTACTTACTATTTTTTCCCATGTGTTGGATACTTCCAATTGATTTGAAAATTCTCCCACATATACCTAACTTAGTCTTCTACATGGAAAAAATAAAGTGCAACTTTGGGTAGAGCAATTTTTTTGTTATAAGAGTGGTCAAAGGCTTTTGAAATTTTTGGGCAGCATGGAAAAAATCTTTTATTTTCACTTTAGATGTAAATATCTCACTCTTCTCCATTTGGAAGGAGCTGATTTTTTTCCCACAAGTACTATTTCCAAATTGGGACAAAATCCCAGAGTTCGATTTTCCAAAAACAAAACAAAAAATCCCTTTTTCCTAAACCTCCTAGAAGTGGTAGTTTTTAGTGATTTTGGCAAAAAAAAAAGGGCTTAGTCCTTTAGGGGTTAATTATTTATTGATTGTTGCATAGTCTACTATCAAACTATAAAAACGAGCACTTTGCAAAACTGTGTTCAACCAATACTAACCCCTCACCGCCCACGGTATGTTTGAGTATCTCAAAATTTGCTTGAAAGTGGACAAAATGCCAGCATTTTGATCAATCTTATTGATTTTCTTTGAAACGCAATCGTACAAATTCAAAGTAGACATGTTATAGACCACATAGGAAAAGAAATCACATCATGTACAAATTGAAAGATTATAATGTTTGATCTTGAGGGTGTTAAAACTGCAAAAGTGATTTGAAGTCTTTCAATCCTCTTTATGCATCTCAAACCTAAAATTGAGGGTACCAAAAAAATATGAGTATGAAAAGTATAACATGCATAACCCCAATCAATTTATAGCTTCTCAAACTCTATTCTACAATTTTTTAAATTGAATTTTCAATGTGATTTTTGCTCCAAGTTCTAGTATACTTGAGGCTCATTTCCAAGAGCCTTCAACACTAAAAAGTGAAGATTTGCAATGGACATCCTTGCACAAAATTTTGAATAGACAAATCACTTTGATTCATTTTCAAAATCAAACTCCTAATCTTGAAACTAGACGTCCATAAAAAATTTAAAATAATAATAATCACTAAAAAAACCTTGAAGAAAAGTCGCGCATCTCTATGTAAATTTTGAGGGGCCCAATTTGGGCTTGTTGAGCGGTGAGGGGCTAAGGTAGGACACCCATGAATGAAGCATTCAAGGGTTGAGACTGTATTTCAGGGAGGTGAATCATCTTAAAATATTTTTCAATAAATTATTCTTGAAAGACAAAAATATAGACACTTAACCCAAGTTTTTTTGTCTTTTTTCGTCTTTTTTGGGAACTTTGTGCAATCAGTTATGAAGTTCTAAAGTGAAAAGGCCATAGAGCTCTAAAATGGTGCACCTCCTCAAATGTACACATTGCTTATACATTGTTGAAGGGCTATAAAAAACAACATGTACAATCAAAGTACATTTGAGGAAGTGCACTATTTTAAAGCCTGCACGCTTTTAAAACCTCCTACCTTAGAGGAAAAACAAGTAACAGCAATGCAAGAGGCTCATTCAGTGTTGCAGTGCAGCTACAAAATCACATAAGGTTCTGTAACTTAGTGTAGTACATCCCTCAATCCGAAGCAACAAAGCCTTCAACCATAAGTCAACTACAACTTCATTCCATACAAGACTTTGATAGAAAAACTTGTACATTGACGAAGGTCGCAGCTCTCATATAAAAGCACATCATGCTTGCTGTGCACTGGAGCTACCTATTAAACCAAAACATGCCTTTTTAAAAGAAGACAAAAATAACAAGCCAGGGCACACACAAAATGCACAAGTGGAACTGTAATCCTCTGAAAGATACTTCATCCCACATGGTTCGGGGCTCCGTTACAAACACTGCAAAACGGACTCGGAAAGTTATTTAGAGGCCTTCCTTCTTCTGAACAGGGCCGGTGATCTTGCCCTTCAACACCTCGATGTCCTCCACGAGCTCCTTGCGGCTCGACTTGAAGAGCAAGTAGCGGTACACGAACCAGCCCGTGTAGCCCAGCCCAATGAGCTCCATGAGCTTGGGCAACAACGGCAGGCTGTTGATGGCTCCCACTATGGTGGACGAGAACCACAGTGCTACCACCGCACCGCCCGCGTACAATCCCACCGTCGTCTTGTTCTCAGTCGCCTCCCACTGTGGTCAAAAGAATGTGTAAAAACTACGCAAAAAGGTGTAATAACCATACGAAAAGGTAGAATAAACTATGCAAATAGGTGTAAAAACTGTGCAAAAAGATGTAAAAACTGCACAAAGGTGTAAAGGTTATGCAAAGGTGAAAAAGTGATGTGAAAGGTATGAAAACTATGCAAAAGGTGCAAAGACTATGCACAAGGTGAAAAAACTATGCAAAAAGGTGTCAAAGTTTGTGAAAGGTGTAAAAACTATGAAAAAGGTGAAAAAACTATGCACAGGTGAAGAAGCTATGTGAAAGATGTAAAAGCTATGCAAAAAGTGTAAAAACTGTGCAAAAAGGTGGAAGGACTATGCAAAGGGTGTAGGAACTATGTGAAAGGTGTAAAAACTATGCAAAAGGTGTAATAACTATTCAAAAAGGTGAAATAGCTATTCAAAAAGATGTGAACACTATGCAACAAGGTGTAAAAATTGTACAAAAATATGTAAAACTATGCAAGAAGTGTAAAACTATATAAGAGGTGTAAAACTATGCAAGAACTATAAAACTATACAAGAGGTGTAAAACTATGCAAAAGGTAGAGAAAAAGTCCATGTACCGGTTTCTAAATGAATCAGAGATTAGCATTTTAACCAAAATCAGAAATTTGCAGAGTGTTTTGGGAGAGTGACTTTAATGGAGTCTCTGATGATGGCAGTGGACTGACCTTGGCCTTGAGGTCATCGACAAATTCTTGGATCTTGGCATTGGCGTCTGTGGTGCCGTCGTCAGATACAGCTCTGATAGGAAGGGGGTTGAACTTCATTGACCCTGCATTGAGCACTTGAAACCATCAGCTCGAGGCTACAATGATTGCGTTTAATTCAGCTCATTACAGCACAGTCTAGTGTTTCGGCGTGAAAAGCGACTTTCAGTGAAGGGTAATTACACATTTACACATAAAAAATAAAGTCCATATCTAGCGGATGTAGTTGACAAATGTAAATCCTCAATAATTAGAAAGCGTGAGACTAGGAGACCGACAACTTGGGTTCTTACAAAGATTGATGAAGAATATGTTAGGGCAATTCTGCCACATGCACAATCATAAAAAAGGCTACCACTGGTGGCACCTTTGACTGTCTCTTTAAAGCCCACAACCTTAGAATGTTGACCGAAACCAAATCCAGCAGAACAATTAGCTTAACCCAACAACAAGATTCACAGAAATCGAACATCATGCACAATGCCACCCCCCCTTATGCGCGAATTCTACCGACATTTGCACATTCCTATGGTACTTGCATGTGCAAATAAATGAAACTGACTTGTTTAAACATTTACAAACCCAAGTCTCCAACCTAAATCTTCGAATAATCTAGATTCACCATCAGTATCCACCCACATTTGGCACCCAAGAGCAGAATATATATTTTTCGAATGATATAAAAGGAATCGAGCAAAACACTCACAGAGCTTTAATTCTATTACAAAAGGTTACGTTTTTTCTTTGCTCCCTGATCAATGCTGGAAGGTGAGCAGGACATTCGCCCTAAGGTAGGAGGTTCTTAAATGGTGTTTGCTCTAGAATGGTGCACCTCCTCAAATGTACTCTGCCTGTACATGTTATTTTTCATAGCCTTTTAACAATGTACGCCCAATGCACCATTTTAGAGCCATGTGCCATTTCAACTCCAAAATTCATAACTAATTCCATAAAGATCCAAACAATATGAAACGACTTGGGTTAGATGTCAGTTTCCTCTTTTCTTTCAAGAAAAATTTACTGAGAACTATTTCAAAAAGTTTTAACTCCCCAAAATTCAGTTTCAGCCCTTAGATGGTTCCATTTATGAGCACACTACCTTAATGGAAGAAACTTGAATATAAACTCACCTGCTCTCCTGGAGCTCAACACGACCTTGTTGCCATAGATGAGGCTCCGCTTGAGCGACAACAACGACGACGCAGACGACGACCTCGTCGCTGACGACACAGAGCTGTTCACAGCCGCCGCAGCAGCCACGGAGCTCGACAGAGCCGCAACGCACGCCATTTCACCAACAGCAACAGCAACAGCAAAACAAGCTCAGAGTGTAGAAATATACAAAGGCAAAACGATCAGGGGAGAAGCTCAAGAATGTCTGACAGAGCGAGCGACGGGAGCTGACAATTGGAAGCGAAGGAAAAATCTGCGAGGAAGGGAAATCTGGGAGGGGTGAGGTCCAGCCAACCGCGAGGGTCCAGGCGCAACAGGGGGTTGGATAAGGGATTGCGCCTGTTTCTGGGACTG